>CAUYRT010043887.1:0-34593 GCA_963574885.1 Lepilemur ruficaudatus
AGCACGAAGAGCTGGTCCTGGTTCTGGCTGAAGCAGCTCAGGCGAGGGCGAGACCCGCAGGGCTGAGTGTGGCTGGAGACGCCCCAAGGCGCTCCGAACCTATTCTGCTGGGCCAAAGACCTCAGCCCGGTTTGCCCAGTAGGCGAAAGGGCGCGAGAGCGGGCGGCCTGCCTTCTCGTCAGATCTGCAGAGGCGCTGGAGGCCAACGGCAGGGTCGTCGTGAGGCCTGAAGCCTCTCACGCCTTCGGCGGACAGCTCTACTGGCAGCGCCTCCTGAACGTGCAGCCTCTGAAGCAGCCAGCGGCCTGGGCTCCGGGAGCGTGCGCCTGTGAGGAAGCTTCTGGGGCCGCCCCATTTCCCAGCGGCCCGCCGACCCCGACTTCCGGCGCAGGCGCAGAATTAGGGCTACAGATTTCAGATTTTTTTTGGCCTGTGCAAGGGTCCCTCTGTAGACGCCAACCATTTCTCTTTCGAGTCCCCTTTTTTTCTATTTGTTATTTCACCCATTCTGGTACACAATAGGTTTTTAAGGCTCGAGGTTCTCCAACGCTTGCTGGCAAGGGCCGCGCCCCGTGCAGTCCGAAATGCTGCAGTCCCTTCCTCTGGGCTTCGGCGAGGAGCATGAGGCCGACCTTCCGGACTGGAACCTGCCTCGGACTTTTATAAAAAGGCGACGCTGTGAGAAAAATGAATCCTCCAGATACTTAGCTCGGAGCAAGAGAATGAAGGATCGATCCGGTATGGTAAGTAGACTCTGACGGCGCTCCTTAGACTTGGTGGTTTAGAGCCAGAAGAGTGTTCTTAGGAAAGCACCAAAATTTTCCTCAGCCACATGTCGCAAGGCAACTAAAAAGAACAAGCCATTTCATACTCCAGTTTTGGTTGAAAACGTGAAAGGCTGTTTTGGTTAATTCTTACTCACTAGGTAGTTGTTGATTCAATTCAAACTAAGTTATACTTGAGACAATAAAAGTTAAGGATATTAGAAAGTACAGCATTGCAGATATGTAAGACAAAAATTATTTGTTCTTCATCTGAGTGTCGATGATGTGGACGTGAGACGGTGTCATGCATGTGACATGTTACAACACTGTCTCCTAAAACTTAAAAAAAAAATCATTATAAATTTAAACAAAATGAGCCCACCAGTAAATATATTTGCATATTGTTATTACTGAATAAAATTTACATGTGAGCAAATTTAGGAACACTCGACTGGACTCTAGGCCTCGAGACCATTGTTACCATTTACTAGTCGTATGTCACCGCAGTGGTTGGGCTCCCAGGAAGGACTGTAAAAGAGTCAGGGGAGGATGCTGGAGGCAAGTGATAGTCTAGACACAGCTGGAAGGGCTTTGACACTGTGCTATAAGTGCTACGTGGGACCACTGGAAGCTTTTATTTTTTAGCTTTTGTAGGTTAACTCACAGAAAAGTGCCCAAGTCATAAGTGCACTATTCAACAAAATATTCGAAATTATACTTATGTCTCTAGCACCCAGGAGAAAATCAATGGTTCTGAGGGTGTAACCTCCCTGGCCACTTGCCATTCACTACTCCACCTGCTTCCATAGATTTTTGTACATGTCCTTATCCACATAAATTAGTTACTTTTCACTTCTACTTTGCTAACAGTTGTTACCATAGATTTATACTAGAAGTTAATAAATATTTCTGTGGCAATGACTGAGAAAATAGACTTTTTCTCATATATTTTGTTCTCGTAAAATGCATTAATGTATGTTTAAATTTAAACTGGCATTTCTGGAACAAGCCCCTATTGTTATATTTTTTTTCATTTTATATATTAATTAAATTGATCTGTTTATCATGTTTTAGGGTTTTTGATTTCTCTGTCCAATAGTAATGTTGGATTATAATTTTATTTCTTTAATATTCTTGTTAGATTTTGATATCTGATTTATGTTAGCCTTATAATGTATTCTTATAAAGTGGTATTATTTCTACCTGCAATATTTGGTAGAAATAGCTAAGGAGGCCATCTAGCTCTGAGTTCTTTTTTTTTTTTTTTTTTTAGTAATGGTTTTAAAATTTGGATTCCATATATTTAATTTAGTTGTTACAGGATTTTTCAGATTTATATTTATTTTTGGTTTCTTTTTGTAATTTAAGTCTTTCTAAACATTTTTTTAAATTTCCTTTGTAATATTAAGTATTTAGGGATTTATCTCCTCTCCCACCCCTTTTAAACCAGTTTCTCTCTATATTTATCACTTTTATTAGTATTTTTTTCAAAGAATTAGCTTTGACTTTATTCAGCACACATCTGTTAGTATATAGTTATATCTATAAATCTGTATCTGTGTCATCTATATCAGTATAATATATATATATATATTTGTTGTACTCCCTATTATTACTGTCTTGCTACTTTCTTTGGATTTAATTTGCTCTTCTTTTCCTGACATTTTGAAATGGAAACTTAGACCTTCCCCGCAACCCACCTATAAGACAATAAATTCTCTCTCAAAATAGATTTTACTTGTGATTTCTTCTTTGACCCATGGATTCTTAGAACTTATTTTTACAATATTCAATTTCATAGGATATTCTGGTTAATTGTTTTAAATTTCTATTAATGACTACCTTAGTTCACCTGTGGTCCAAAATGTAAATAGTATAACTTCAGTATGTTGAAAGCCATTGAGGTATGGGTATAATTTAGACTATGTTCCCATTATTGATTGGAATGTGCCTTAAAGAAAGTGTATTGATAAATGTTGCATCCTTTCAATTTTTGTTGTTCTATCAATTACTAAGAGCATTAATATTTTCTACTCTAATCATGCATTTCTCTGTGTTTTCATTTTTCTTACTATTCTTTATACTTTTAGAGGCTATGTTATTAAGTACACACAAATTTAGAACTTTTTTTTATCTTCCTGATGAGTCAAACATTTTTATTAATTTGAAGTGTTCCTTTTTATCTTAGCAATATATTTCCTTAAAATTCTAATTTATCTGATATTATAGCTACACCAGCTTTTTTAAAATCATTTTTTCAATCCTCCTGTCAATCACTTAAGACCAACTTTGTGTTTTTATTGGACCACTATGTACATTTACATTTAATGTAAATATTACTAATAAAGATGGATTTGTCTACTATTTTATTATTTTCTTTTTTAAATTTCTGTTACATATACTGTGTTCCATTCTTCTCTGCTTTACTGTATTTTGAAGTGGTTTTATTATGCCATTTTCTATTATTTTATTAGTTATATATGATTTTATTTTTCTTTTAATGATTAAGACTACAAATTGAATCTTCAAAATTTCAACAATTGGCCAGGCTTGGTGGCTCATGCCTATAATCCTAGCACTCTTGAAGGCCAAGGCAGGAGGATTGCTTGAGCTCAGGAGTTTGAGACCAGCCTGAGCAAGAGCAAGACCCTGTCTCTATTATAAATAGAAATAAATTAGCCAAACACATAAAAATACAAAAATTAGTTGGGCATGGCGGTGCATGCCTGTAGTCCCAGCTACTCAGGAGGCCGAGGCAGGAGGATCACTTGAGCCCAGGAGTTTAGGTTGCTGTGAGCTAGGCTGATGCCCTAGTACTCTAGCCCAGGCAAGAGAATGAGACTCTGTCTCAAGAAAAAAAAAAACGAAGAAAAAACTTTCAACAACTATCATAAGTTTTAAATGTTTACTCCTGATGGAAAAGTAAGGTCCTTTGAGCTCCTTAACTCCATTCACCACCTGACTCATGACTTATATATATATGGTGGTATGGTTTTAAATTATGAATCTATTTTAGAATAACAAGTATTGGTATTATTTTTTTATCATCAAGATGTATTCAGATTTGTCCAAACATTTATACTTTTTGTGGTTCCTTATTCCATCCATTGTTAACTTTTGGAGAGATCATTTTCCTTCCTCCTGGAGAAAAAAAATGCTCTAGTTTGAGCCTTCTACTTGTATGTTCTCTAACATTTTGTTCTATAAAATGTCATTCGTAAACCTTTTATTGAATGGTATTTTCTCTGGTTTTATAACTCTTGGCAGATAGTTGTTTTTTTTTCAAGCATTTGCATATACTACTTCATTTGCTTTTGGCTTCAATTTTTTCTCCATCTGCCTGTCAAGTTTTTTATTATTATTATTGTTGTTCTTTCTCTGGATGCTTTTAAGAATTTCTCTTTGTTTTGTAACTTTACAGATGTTTTACTATGAGGTGATTAGGTGTGGTTTTCTTAGCATTTTTTCTCCTTGGGATTTGCAGTCTACTTAAACATTATGTTTTATCTTCTAATTCACAAACTCCTTAGCTTTCTGTAATTTGCTGAAAATTTTGAAACATTATGGGGAAAAAAAATTTGTCAATTTTCTTGTAAGTTTTAAGTATACACTCAGAATATGGCCTAGCTGTAAAAATACATGGGTTATACAGAAATTTGTACTTAAATGGTCATAGGAGCTTTATCCACAATATACAGAAACTTTGAAACAACCAAAATGTCCATCAGATTGTGAATGGAAAAAAGAAGTCTTTGAAGTGCATCCATATAATGGAATACTACACAGAAATAAAAAGCAACAAACTGCTGAGATGCTAGCAATGTTTTAAAAATTTTCAAAATTATGATAAATGAAAGAAGACTGAGACAAAAGAATGTATTTTGTATAAGTTTATTTACATAGAGCATATAGAATTTTTATAAAGGTAAACCTATAGGGATAGCAAATAGATCAGAGGTTGTAAGGATCTTAGGTTGGGGCATAGGATGTATTGCAAAAGGACAGGAATAAAATCATGAGGGTTGATGGTAATATTTTTTATCATGGTGGTTATTGTGGTAGTGTATAAATTTTCCCAAATTTGTCAAATTATAAATTGATGAATTTTAGTGTATGTAAAGTGTACCCCAATGAAGCAAATTAAAAAATGCTTATAAGAAACAAAGTCCTTAGATAACTCATAAGACCTGTATACATATTCTCATTTTATATTAGCACATTACTACATATAATTATCCTTTAAATATTTTATTTAAAAAAATCAGTATAACAAGTTATTTGATTAACCAGATAACTTGGGCAAGATCATATGACTGTGAATTCAACTCAATCTTAGACTAAATATTTATTTTACTTTATTTTTTTTCTAGGAAAATTAAGTTAATTATATTTCCTAAATGTGGCATATATTTCTCCATCTCTGGATTGGTTTAAATAATTTCTTTCTGATGGAACCATTTCACCGTACCTAACAATAACAAAACGAGCAAACACTTTTTCTTTATATATCTCACATCCTCAATTCTAGCAAACTGAATTTAGCAGCACATCAAAGAAATAATCCAACATGATCAAGTAGACTTCATCCCAGAGATGTAAGGATGGTTCAACATAGCAACTCTATAAATGTGATTCACCACGTAAACGGAAGGAAAAGGAAAGACTATATGGTCCTCTCAGTAGATGCAGAAAAAATATTTGACAAAATGCAGCACCCTTTTACCTCAATATTATATGAGCCATATATGAAAAACCCACCGCCAATATCATACTGAACAGGGAAAATTTGAAAGCATTCCCGCTTAAAACTGTAAATAGACAAGGTTGCCCACTGTCACTACTTCTGTTCAAAATTGTATTGGAAGTTCTAACCAGAGCAATTAGGCAAGAGAAGGAAATCAGGGGTATCCAAAAGAAAAAGAAGAGGTCAAAGAATTGCTCTTTGCTGATGATATAATCTTATATCTAGAAAATCCTAAAGATTCTGCCAAGAGACTCCTGAAATTGATAAATAAATTCAGCAAAGTCCCAGGTTACAAAATCAATGTACATAAATCAGTAGCATTCCTATACACCAACAACAGTCAAGCAGAGAACCAAATCAGAGACTCAATACCTTTCACAATAGCAACAAAGAAAATAAAATACCTAAGAATAAACTTAACCAAGGCGATGAAAGACCTCTAAAAGGAGTACTACAAAACACTGAGGATGGAAATCACATCGGATGTAAACAAATGGGAAAACATATCGTGCTCATGGATCAGCAAAACCAACATTGTTAAAATGTGTATCCTATCGAAAGTTATTTATAGATTCAATGCAATCCCCACTACAATACCAACATCATTTTTTGCAGATGTAGAAAAAATAATTCTCTGCTTCATATGGAACCAGAAAAGACCCTAAATATCCAAAGCAACCTTAAGCAAAAAGAACAAATCGGGAGGCATCAATTTACTAGACATCAAGCTATATTACAAGGCTATAGTAATGAAAACAGCATGCTGCTGGCACAAGAACAGAAACCTTAACTAATGGATCAGAACAGAGAACCCCGATATAAAACCATCCTCATATTGCCATCTGGTCTTTGACAAAGCAGGCAAAAACATACACTGGGGAAAAGAATCCCTATTAAATAAATGATGCTGGAAAAATTGGATAGCCACACGTAGAAGACTGAGACAGGATTTACATCTCTCACCACTCACGAAAATTAATTCATGATGAATAATATGCTTAAACCTAAGGCATGAAACTATATATAAGAATTCTAGAAGAAATTGGAAAAACTGTTCTAGATAATGATCTAGGCAAAGAATTTATGAAGAAGAACCTAAAGGCAATCATAGCAACAACAAAAATAAATAAATGCGACCTGATTAAATTAAAAAGCATCTGCACAGCAAAGGAAACAATCCATAGAGGGAATAGACAACCTACAGAATGGAAGAAAATATGTATGATGTACATCCAATAAAAGGCTAATCAGAATGCACCAAGAACTCAAGCAAATCAGCAAGAAAACATCAAACAACCCCATGAAAAAGTGGGCAAAATACATTAAGAGTATCTTTTCTGAAGAAGATAGACTATTCAGCTATAAGAAACAATGGTGATATACCATCTCTTGTATTTTCCTGGATAGAGCTGGAACCTATTCTACTAAGTGAAGTATCCCAAGAATGGAAAAGTAAGCACCACATGTACTCACCATCAAACTGGTTTCACTGATCAACGCCTAAGTGCACATATAGGAATAACATTTATCAGGCATTGGGCAGATGGGAGGGGGAGGAGAGGAAGGGCATATACACACATAATGAGTGCTATGTGCACCATCTTTGGGATGGACTTGCTTGAAACTCTGACTCAGGGGGGGGGCAAGGGCAACATATGTAATTCAAACAAACATTTGTACCCCCATAGTATGCTGAAATAAATAAGAAAAAAGATAGACTAATGGCCAATTAACATATGGAAAAATGCTTAACTTCTCTAATTATCAGGGAAATGCAAAACAAAACCACAATGATATATCCTGTAACTCCAATGACAATGGCTTTTATCAAAAAGTCCCCAAACAATAGATGCTGGCATGGATACAGCGAGAAAGGAACCCTTAAACACACTGTTGGTGGGATTGCAAACTAGTAGAACCTCTATAGAAAGTAATACCAAGATACCTCAAAGAACTAAATGTAGACCTACAATTTGGTCCAACAACAAATGCCGGTGTGGATGTGGAGAGATAGGAACACTCATACACTGCTGATGGGACTGCAAATTAGTACAACCCCTGTCGAAAGTAATTTGGAGATACCTCAAACAGCTAAAAATAGAAATACCATTTGATCCAGCAATCCTATTTCTGGGCATTTACACAAAGGAAAAAAAAAAGACATTTTATAAAACAGACACCTGCATTCAAATGTTTATAGCAACACAATTCATAATCGCAAAGTGCACGTCAATACAGCCCAAGTGCCCATCAATACATGAGTGAATTAATAATGTGGTATATGGATAGCATGAAGTGTTACTCTGCCATAAAAAATGGTGAACTAATACCATTTGTAACAACCTGGATGGAACTGGAGACCATGCTCTTAAGTGAAATTACTGTAAGAATGGAAAAACAAACACAACATGTACTCACTACTAAATTGGAACTAATTGATCGACACTCACATGCACATATAGTAGTAAAATTCAATGAAAATCAAGCAGGTGGGAGAATGGAGGAGGGGATGGGTAAATTCACACCTAACGGGTACGGTGCACACTATCTAGGTAATGGACACACTTATAACTTTGACTCAAACTGTACAAATGTAATTCTTGTAACCAAAACATTTATACCCCTGTACTATTCTGAAATAAAAAAAAAAAAATAATTTAAAAAAAAAAATCCCACATTCTCTAGCAAATGCAACCTACTCTATAAGGTCTTGCAGAAGTCCTCCCCTCTAAAAATAATCACTCTAAATTCTCGACAGAACGTATTATATTACTCATTTTTCATAATATCTTGTGAAACCTTTGAAATCATGATATTTGTAAAGATTAGTGAAATGTCTTATGTTTATTCAGTATTTTTCATGAATGTTTATGTGATCTATTTTTATATTCACTTTTTGTTTTTTCAGAAGTGTGCGATTAAAAGGAACTACTTTGATACCTTGATCTTATTTTTAAAAAAGTATTGATTCAAAGGAAGAAACCAAAAATAAAATAAGGTCTGCTTGATCATCTGAACACCAAAAGTGAGATTGCTTGAGATATATGCAAATGTTTAAAGACATCACCAGAGTAAACTATTGCTATTAAGTAGGTTAAATGTACAGCCTGAGGAAATTTCACAGAAATTGTCTTTCCTGTGGTTATTTTTAAGAGACATTTAATCTGTGTGATAACAAAACTGTCAGAAGCAGCCAGTTTTGATTAAAGTGAAGAACACAAAAGAAAAAAGAAAGCACTCTATTCCCTGCTGATGTTATATAGGTACATCTAAAAAGGAAATATTTTTTAGTGCAATGAAATACCCCTTAAAAAGAATGAAAATTATGGGTTGGGCTCTGTCATAGGGAAAAATGAACTAGCTGGAACAATATGAAAGGTACGTAAAAACTAGCTGTGGAGTTAGAACATGTTATGAAACGATGCCAGACTAGTCCTCAACAACTCCTGATAATCAAACCCATTCTTAATTTTAAAAGACTTGTATCATTATCATAGCATTTGTAGAAATGATATGGCACCATGTTTTGTAGAGCTTCAAAATGATAACAATTTTCCAACATGTTTTAAAAAATAGAAATATTAAATTGACAAAAATGCTATATTTCTGGATGACAGTAGTCATGACACTGTGAAAGTTATTATTACTTAGCTAACCAAAATATGGGGATGACACCATATCAAATGGAAGACTGGAAAAGCATGCAAGAAAGAATGCAAGAAAGAATGCAGGATAAAACATAGGTGCTAAGCAGCATGTGTGTATCTAAAACAAAAAATGTTCAGGAGAAAATTTTCATGTTATGTCATAAGCATTTTCCAATAAGCAAAAATATTATTTATGATGGTGAAGCCACCTACAATTTTACTAACAGCGAAATGTAAAAGGTACACCATCATGCAGTACTTAAGTAATGCTTATGTATCTCCTGTCTTATCATTCAAATACATTTCAGATATTTAGAAAATGATAACAACAAAGGAAGATAAAAGTTTATGCTTCTATATATTTATAACTAGAAATAAATAACACAGAATTTTAGCACAGTTTTCATATGGGTAATAGGTTTCATTTTGAATGATATTTTTGTTTCTTATAGTTTTTTCTATTCTCTAAAGTTTTATAATATGCACAGGTCACTTTTAATATTATATGTTACTTGCAAAAGCTTTCTTTCAAACGTATTAAGTTTTATGAAATATCTGAAAAGGGAATTAGGAAAACAATCCCATATATTAATATAATAGCACTAAAAATAAAATCTTTAAGAATAAACTTAACTAAGGAGGTAAAAAACTTGTGCGCTGAAAACTAACAAAATGATGAAAAAAGGCACAAATAAATAGAAAGACATCTTGTGTTCAAGGATTGAGAGATTTAATATTATTAAAATGTCCATACTATCTAAAGTGGTCTACAGTTTCAATGCAATCCATAGGAAAATCCCAAAAGTGCGTTTTCACAGAAATAGAAAAAAACAATACTAAAATTCATTTGCAACAACAAAAGACCCAAAAGACCCCAAAACAATCTTGAGAAAGGAAAAAAAAAAAAAAAAACTGGAGACATCACACTTTCTAATTTCAAAATATGTTACAAAGTTATAGAAATTAAAACTGTATGGCACTGGCATAAAGACAGACATAGAGGCCAAGGAAGCAGAATAGAGAACTCAGAAATAAATTGTCACATATAAAATAAATTGTCAGTTGATCTTTGGCAAAGGAGCCAAGAACCTACAGTGGGAAAAGAATAGTCTCAGAAGAACAAATACTATGTGATTTATCTGAGGTATTAAAAATTGTAAAATTCATATAATCAGCAAGTAGAATGGTTGTAACCAGGGGATAAGGGGAGTGGGAAATAGGAAGTTTCTAATTAAGGAGATAAAGTATGAATTATGTAATATAAATAAATTTTAGAGATCTGCTACACAATATTGTCCTTATAGTTAAAAATACTATATTATGCACTTAAAAATTTAAGAGGGTAGAGCTTATGTTACATGTTCTTACCACAATAAAATACATGTTTAAAAATAGATTCAGTTTTAGCCTTATTAAATAGTTAAAACATGAATAAGATTAGAACCATGTGCCAACCCACATTTCTATATGTGCTAGACCTGTGGTCCTCAACCTTAGGGCTACTGCCAGTACCGGTCTGTGGCCTGTTAGGAAGCAGGCTGCACCTCATGGCCTGAGCTCTGTAGCCCCAACACCTGCCCCGGTCTGTGGGAAAACTGTCTTCCATGAAACCAGTCCCTGGTGCCAAAAAGGTTGGGGATCACTTTGCTAGACTATGTCTAGAATGCAGTTAAATGGCCCCAGATTTGGGTAGCATCAGATAATTCTAACATGTCAATTTTACATGGATGGTAAGCTATTGTTCTGGATTTGTATTGGTCTTCAGAGAACAGGTAGATCAGAATAACACATGTTCAGAAAACATGGAGCAACTCAATGTCGTGCAGTCTTAGAGGGTATCAAGGTAGAAAAGAGAATTAGAAGTTATGTAGACCAGCTTCAGACCACCGTAAAGTGAAGCGAGTATACTCATTCAATGGAATTGGGAATGGAACCCTGGGAAATAGCTTGCAGGTCATCCTGGAAGGGTTGTAACTTAAGTGCTATTTCAGTTAAGTCAAAATCTTATTTTAAGATTCAGAAAGCTAACTTTGAGGCCTGTTTACCTGTATCTAGTTGATTAAAATTTTTACACAGTGAGAAAGATACTGTCAATAAAACTTAATGTGGAATGCGAATACACTAACTTCTTGTGTCCTGTGTGTGATAAGAAACTCATTCTTCTGATAGGAAATGATTGTATCCCCTGCTTGCTTCTTTTGACCCACGTTAACATTTAAAATTATTTTATTGTGAATTAAGCCCAATGAAGCACTACTTTTTTGAAATGGATAATGTAAACCTCTTGTTTCAACTACTCCCAGACTTGGATCATTTTAGGCCCATTTTTATTAACTCCTAGTTCTTCCACCTTCATCACCACTGTAAATCATCTTTTCTAGGTCATTCTACTTGAAAGGAATTCCTAGTCTTATAATCTACTTATATGAAGGTCAAGAAGAATTTTTACCTCTCAGATGTTGCTTTTATGTTGTGGCCTTGTGTGAAAGGCATGACTTTTTGAACTCTTACATGCCTGAATTCAAATCATAGATACATCAAAACTAGCTATATGTCTTTGGAAAAATCACTTTGCCTTTAGAAATCTAAGTTTTGTATTCCTCAAATGAGGAAAATAACCCTGATTTTGCATTTGTCTTAGGAATTATGTGATATAGTAGGAATAAATCTTATGGGACAGTACCTATAATAGATTCATAGTTACTCATTTCTTCTCTCCTTTTCTTTCTTTTTTTTATTACACAATCTTTCAGGGCACACATTAGTGGGAGTTATGTATGTAGAATGCTGTACTTCATTTCTTTGTTTTCTGTAAAAAATGCGGGAAGGCTTTCTGCAATATAAGATGTAGATGACCTACCATCCACCACAGAGACAGACTTGTCTGCCAGTATGACATCACATTCCTCCTTCTTACGACTGGTTCTAACTAGGATAAACTTATGTAATTGCAGAATTTAAATCACAGTGCCTCAAGCTGGGTGTCAGGTTCAGTCAGAGATTTCTATTCCCATAGTCAGTATTGGCATCCTCAAAATCCAAAGCCACTATCTGATATCTGGAGTCATAGATGCAATTGGGAAAATAAAAATATCTTTATTTGGGCTGAAAAATGCTGATACTGTAAGATTCAGTTATAACTCCCGTCCTTCTTCACCAAGTGTGGTTTAAGGAATAGATCTGATAAACTTATTAGGGAAGTGTCCCTAGTTCACAAACAGGGCAACTTCATCTTTTCCTTCCTAGCCCTGGATTTATAAGACGAGATGGCATTTTTGAACATATATGCAATAAGAAATTAATCTACCAAGATGTGATCATCAAAAGTTAGCTAAATAAGAGCCATGTGATAATTCTTTCTATTTATGTTTTCCTAGGTATCCTCTTGCTATCTGTGAATAGGGCCAGACTCTGAGCATGCGACCTGGGCAGCCACACAGGCCCCCAAGCTTAGAAGGGCCCTATGTTACATTTAATGCTCTATTGTTGCCATCACGAAATTCTTAATAATTTTTGAACAAAGGATTCCAAAATTTTTATTTTCTACTGGCCCCTCAAATTGTGTAGCAGTCGTGGTTGTAGTATATGATTTTTCCATATTTTGTCATACCACTGTTATTTGAACAAATTTTCCCCTCTTTTTGCAAATATTCTCTATCATTTCTGTATGGATTTGTGCCGTTTGTCAAAATACATGTCCCAGTGGACTCCATTTGGGTTTTTGGATTGTTCAATGCTTACCCCATCTTTCCAGGACGAGGAATCCTTCCTACCTCTCTCACAATTTATGTATATTCAAGTGCACTCCTATCATAACATTGACTTCCCCATTGAGCAGCATTTTTTTCTTTATTTCCTAGTCTCTCTTGTTATGTTGATAAAATATCTGAATTTTCTCTATCAGCAGCAACTTGCAGAGTGCCCAAGATATATGTAAATATTGAAAAGCTTGGAAAAATAATAGAGCTTGTGGAAGATTATTACATGAGCAACTCCTCATTGCCTGATTTTATCTTAAGGGCAAGATACCTAGTTCTGCATGTATGATAATGTCCAACACCCGTTCCTCACCCATGTCTTTTTGCAACTTTAAAGGTTGATGATACTCAAAGGCAGGATTTTTCAGGAGCTCTATAAATTGATGAACCTCTAATAAGGTAAAAGACTACACCGTATCTTCCAAATTGACAATATATTAACCAAACTTTGACAATTTCGGAAGTGAAAGGGGTGCTATTAATAATCATATCAAGACAATCAATGTCAAATGGCCATATCCTCAGTTAACAGGGATGTATAGTTGCCTTAAATATAGATTGTGCATTTCTCTGATAATTCCCTTCAGTTTTTGCACTACTTTCTTTTCTTTTAAAATTTTATGAATGAAATCATTCATTGCTTATGGGGCAAAGTTAATTGCCATGTATTTAATATCCTGATTAATTATCAAAACCAAAGTCATCTAAACAAATCATCTGTATAGTTTTGACAATTGCATCTATATAAATAGTTTAGGAAGTTTAGGCTTTCCCATCTCAGTTAGCTAGGACAAGGGAAATCATTTCCCCTTAACAAATTTAGAAGCTCCATGGTGCACTTGAGGTCAGCAACATGACTGAATGTCAGACCTTATCTAAAATTAGGGACATCCAAGAGTTTCATACATTTACCAAATACTATGGACATTTTCTTCTTAATTTATCATCTTTAGCATAATTCCTCACATAGTTTTTTTAACAGGCAAATTTCTTTCCAAAACATCAGGTAGAGGACATGAATCTAGAATGTTTCTGTGACCATCAAATCATTTCTAGCTACCCTTCCAGATAATTTATTTTCTCATGGATTGAGTTATAGTATTTAATCCTGTAAACCTTTTCTGCTAGATATTTCTTTGTACAGAAGAAAAGCATTCAGTTACTCTGATATGAGTATAACCCGTTAGTATAGACACAGAGCTAATGCCCAGAAAACACAATGTGCACTGGGTTATGGCATAAGATAGGCTATGCATAGTTGTACAGCCTGGCAGAGGCACAGAGGAGTTTGTCTATAAGATTGACAAACATTTGTAATTAGCGCAGATGAAAGTGTGCCTCTAAGAAGCTAAAGGCATTTAAGGATAGGATTATGGCCAAATGCAGTGAAATCTAGCAATGTGCATTTTTTGTTGGATTCAACTAAAGAGCTCTTTCTAACTAAGCCAATTAGTACACAAAGCAATTGAGAGAAAAAAAAAATCAGTACCGAGGGAGCATAATCCAAATTAAACAACAATATCTAACCAAAACTACATACATTGAGCTGATCAAATACCAGATACACAGATTTATTTGTCTTTTTTGCTTGGGGAATATATATTGTTTAATTTTTTAATCCATCAACGGTGGAATCCACACTTAGTGTTAGAAAGAGTAGTAGTGGTTCTCTAATTCAACTGCCTCATATTGCATATAAATTAACTAACTCTCCAACAGGTGTAGGCATTTGCCCAAAGTCATATAACTGACAGAGCCAAGGAGAATCCATGACCTCTTAAAAAGGCTTCTCTACGTGTTTGAAAATTTATAAGCTACATTGTGGTATTTTAGAAAATGATGCCCTGCCAGACAGTGTGTTGCCACCTAGACACCATTATCACTCCTTTATACATTGCTCTCTTCATTGTAGACTGGAAACCAGGGGCTACGTTTCCCAGAATCACCTTCTGCATATTGTACCAGGTTTGAGTTTGCAATGGGATAAACTCAGAAGAGCTTTGGATGATACTAAGGGGGAAGGTCATTGTTCTCCAGAAACGTTGTCAGTCAGACACATTGGCAGCTGTGAGAAGTATACATGAGCATTGTAAAGGCTAGTGAAGACTGGAGAATTTTTGCTAAACTTTTGTAGACTGAGACAGATGGTGGGAGCTTTTACAGATATCCATGATAATCGTGAAGATGTCTTTCTGATTATTTTGATAACCAGCTACCTAGATGTTTCGTCTGAGGTCATGAATGATTTCCTATTTAGGCTGAAGATGCAGCTTCTACCTGCGGCATGGTCTTACTGTGGGGGAAGACAGAGCTCAAAAGAACTCGTACAAGTCACTCCTGGAAACTGGTACACCTTCATTTCTGTTAACATTCCATTGGTAAAGCCTGTCACATGGCTGCACATTAAGAAACAGGAAATATACTCTACTAAGGCATGTGAAGGGAGGGAAAAATGAAAATTTGCTAATGATTCATGTAGTTTAGTGTTAACATGACAACATTTACCAAAATACAAATGCATATAAACTAATGGTATTCCAAAACCTTTGATTCCATAAACAGATTATCCAGTTGAGACTATAAATGTGTCAAACCTGAAGTAAAATTCCAGGCAAACATATACTTTATGTCTATTATCAAATCCTTATTAAAATGGGGAAAATATTACCATGTAGTAGGTATAGAATGACACTTAGCATGGTATCTGGTATAATCTGGACACTATATAAATTCCTATATCTGTTCTGCTCAAAAACAGGTATACCTGGGCTGATTTAAATATTTTTTTCTGGAACATGACTGTGAACAAAAATTTTGAAAACATATAAATATATAAAGAAAAAGCACCTCACACAATTGTATTTGTGCCACCATGAGATAGCCATACCATTTTTCTTTTAGAACTCTTTTCTTTCTTTCTTCCTCTTAATAGGGATTGAGTGACAAATTTATAATCAAAGTGATATCACTTTATATTAAATTGATTTGTAATCGCTTTTTTATCTCAAACTTTGCCAAAGATATATTTTATATCAATTAATATAAGACTAGTCATATTAATTTACTATTAACATAACATTGTGTGCATGCATACTATTTAAATTAATCTATGTGTTATTGATGATAATCTGTTTTTTTATAATTCTGTGATGAGTCCTCATGAATGAATAAATAGTCTTATATTTATGTCTTCATGAACTTTGTCAATTATTTTCTAAAGATAAATTGCTGGAGGGAAGAATTGCTGGCTCAAAAAATTTACAAATTTTAACTTACATCAATATTGTTTTGCCTTTATTTTTTGTTTTTTGCCAACAAGACAGCAGTTTAAAAACAGAAGGAGTAAAAATAATTAGCAGAGATGAGGCAACAGGGCTGGCATGATACAAATGGAGCTAATCACAAAGCACTAATGACATCGGGAACCTCATTTGTACAGTGTCAGGACGGCATGATTGAAACACTGGGCCTGTTCCGCTGAATCAGGCTGCATGCTCATCTGAGGGTGGTGGGACTTCATTTCCCTTCTTTGAAGGGCCTGAGTGGAGGGACCTGGAGGCTGAGGGGCCTAGGGGCAGCATTGGCAGCAGAGCTGAGAGTGCGGGAAAGAGAGGCAAGGGCTGGAGGGAGGCAGCTATCGCCCCCTCAGAGTGTCTGCACAGATGTCAACAGCCGTGGTGAAGTCATAACCATGGGCACCTGCTTGCTGCAGAGATCAGGTGACCCTTCTGGCAGAGGGAGGCTGAGTCAATTTAAGAAATGGTGGAGAACGTGGTATCTTCCAAAACTCTTATGCCAACCTTTTCTTATAATAGCAAAATGTGAAAATGTGTTTCTCAAAATGCTCCTCTAACTTGTAATTCATCGAACTGTTAATTTGTATTTGTTAGACAAGCAGTGAAACTTCATGTCTTTGATTTCTAGTGAGGTAAATTTTTTCAAATATTTATATGACTTGTATTTCTTCATTTGAAATTCCCCCCCAAGTACTAATCATTGTTGATTTATAAGAGCATCTTATGTAAAAATGAACTCCAAATTTAGTCCGTTGTATTTATTGCCATGATTATCTTAGTTTGACATTTGTCTTTTAAACCACCCTATCATTTTCCCCTCATTTATTTAATATTGACTGAGAGTCTTGTAGATAGTAGGCTGCATACCTCATGATAGAACAAAGTAGTGAACAAAGTAGCCAAATGTTTTACCCTCATGGAGTCTGCATTACTGAAAAGGTTCGGATAGATTTTATAAGGACCCTACAAAATGAAAGAAAAAGTAGTGTAAAGGACAGAAGTCCCACAGAAGTCTAGGATTGCTATGCTATTATACATAGGGAGGTCAGGGAAGGTAACTCTACCTTAATTAGGTGACAGGGAAAATCCTTGAAAGCAGAGAGGGAATAAGCCATTTGAACATCTGGGGGAAGAGTGATTCATGAAGGAGGAAGAGCAAATGCAGAAGCCCTAAGTTTGGAGTATGCTTGTCTAGTTCCAGGAACAGCGAGGTCATTAGTTAGTCCAGGGTCAAGTCTGTGAGGGGGATAATGGTAGGAGGGCAAATCAGAAAAGTGGTGTGAAGGCAGTTATATGGGAACTTTTAGTGAATTTGGCTTTTTGCACTGAGAGGTGTGAAAGCCATCTGATGATTCTAAAGAGTAGAAGGACCTCCTCTTATGCTCCAAGAGGATGCTCTGAATTACAGCTGTATATAATACAATATCAGAGGACCAGAGTGAAAGCAGGGAAACCAGAGAGGAGGTTACTGGAATCATTCTGGTGACAGAGGATTGTGATGTGGAAGGATTTGAGATAAAGTTGGCAAAACATGGTCAAATTCAGCAATATTTTAAGCTAAAAGTATTTGCTAAAATATTGGATATGTATGTATAATGTAGAGAACTGGAGGATGATTCTACAGATTTGGGTGTGAAAACTAGAGAAAAGAATGTACCTCACAGATTATTTTAGCCATTTGTTCCTATTCAAATCTATCAATTTCTATATTCTTACATATCTTACATGTTTATACATAAGTTGAGATATATCATTATATCTTTATTGGGGGATATATAAAGGTCGTTTATTCTTTTTAATGGAGACAGAGATAACACAATGATTTATATACTATTATTTTATTTTATTTTTTTTAAGAGACAAAGTCTCACTCTATTGCCCACACTGAAGTGCAGTGGCCCAATCATAGCTCACTGCAGCCTCAAGCTCCTGGTCTCAAGTGATCCTCCTGCCTCAGCTTCCTGAATAGCTGGAACTACAGGTACATGCCACCAAGCCCAGCTGATTTTTTCTTATTTTTTGTAGAGACAGAGTCTCACTGTATTGCACAGACTGGTCTTGAACTTCTGGCCTCAAGTGACCTTTCTGCCTTGGCCTCCCAAAGTGCTGAGATTACAGACATGAGCCAGCACTCCCAACCCTGATTTACACACTATTCTTTATAAAAAATCTTGTTCTCATTATTATCTTACTTGTAAGCAAATATCTGAATAATCTCTAACTAGCTCTAATAGCATTTCACATTAATTTTTGAGGTGGGGTAGATATCATGGAATAATTACGGTTTTTAAACATATTTCATTTTTCCTTTTCTCTATCCAATTTTTATGCATCATTTAAGTTTTTCTTATCACAATGCATTGATTTGTACTTCTAGAACAGAGATAAAGAAGATTTTGTAACCTCATAAGTCAATATAGGAAAAATATATCTAGATAGTAATATAAGAAGATAATTAAATCTTCATGCTGTGTTAAAATCATTATAAGGAGAAAAAGGATAAAACCCCATCACTATCAATTACTTATTATGTGCTTATACTATGCATTGGGCTATGTAATAGACCAAAACAAAGAGATAATCTTTATTACATAAACTTGGAACTAGTTGAGGTTATGTAAAAGAAAATAATAAGAATTGATATGAGTTACCAATATGTACTGATATCAAGCTATATATCTTAAATACTTTAATAGTTACTTTAATACTATGAGATATTTATTATATATATTTCACAAATGAGGGATTTAGATCTCAGATTAGGAGTCTGAATATGATAACACAAATTACTAGAGAATTATATAAAATAGCATACGATCTGGTCTTCTGTGTTTCCAAGAATAATTGACGTAGGAGATCTCAGATAAGGCAGATTATTATTATTTTTTATTTCAGCATATTATAGGGGTACAGATGTTTAGGTTACATGTGTGGCCTTTCTCCCCTGGAGTCAGAGAGCTTCAAGCATGTCCATCCCCTAGATGGTGTGCATCACACTCATTATGTATTATTTAAGCCTGAGCAAACATCACAGAAGGAGTTATATTATTTTTCACAAAGAGTTTTGGTGTGGCTATACCATAATATAGTAAGAATAATGTTAGTTGAAGCATCAGTCCTGATTTTCTTTTCTGCTTTTGCTAATTTTTGAGTGTTAGACTTTTGGCAGTTATTAATTTTGAGCCTCGTTTACTTTAACTACTATATCAGATGAAATGTCTACCTCACAATGATTTTGTAAGAATTTAAAGGTGTAGTGCTTTAAAAGTATTATAAAGTGAGAAGGAAGATACATGTTAAGGAAGGGAAAATGTATAAAGTAAGGCTCAGAAGAGGTGAGTGTAAAATTGAGCATTACATATTGGAGGCAGAATTGGATACAAAAGCCCCAATGGAGAATGAAATACATGCTCATCCTTTCTCTAATTTGCACAAGAAACATTTGCTATATGTTTCAAGGAATGGGTCAGTCTATGTAACTGAGAACAAGCAATTCAAGATGATGACAGCTATTATAACAGTTAGATGGTGGGAAATAAAACCATGTGAGTGAACTAGTTGTGTTAACTAGTTCCAAAAGGGGAAGTGACTGTGCCTTGTGTTAATAGATGTGTACACACTTTCTATATGATCAAAGTAGAAAAATGGAGAGCATAACTGTGAGAATCCATGGACATATGAGAAAAGAAGTTTAGGTTGTCAGAAAAAGAAACCTTCTCACACTGTGCCAGAAGGTGATACAGAAAAGGTGATCAAGACCCTAATTTTGAAAGGCATCACATGCCACATTTGGGTATACACCATGGATATGAAATAAAAGATGTGAGTTCCCTTTTTACAAGATATGTTGGGCAGTAATGTTCAGGATGAATTTTTAACTGTGAGAAGATGACTTAAAATGGGCTGGATAAATGATAGTAAGATCCTGAAATAAAGCAAGGAAGTGGAGATGAGATAGATAGTGTTGAGAGAGATTTAGAAACTCAAATATACATTACTTGGTGGCTCAATTAGCTCCAAGAATAAAGAAGCAGAATTAAAAAAAAATCCTCCAGGTTTCTGTTTTTGGATGCCTGTATAGTTTTTGGATGCTGGATAGACACTCTTCACTAAGTTTGAAGGCATAAGAGCTAGAGCAATTCAAGGCAGGGATAAATGAGCTCAGCTTACAAGATGTTAAATTTGAGGAGCCTTCTGGAAATGTGGCTCTATTCCTCAAGAGGCAATAGTATAGGAAGTATAAATTTAAATGGCTTGGAAGCCAGGAAGAGAGTTATCATTTGGTATAATAGGAATGAAGAGGACAGTTGAATGTCCTTAGGGGCATCATATGATATAAGAGAAATTTTAGGAGGGTGAAATTGGCAATAGTGTATATCATGATTTTGCAATGAGAAACTGATGGCAGGTGAAAGGATTTTTAATTAATATGCTTGAAATCTTGGGAGACTGAACTGGAGCAGAAACTGTGGAAAGGCGGAAAATGCAAATGATGGAGATAGACCAACGTTACTGTGAGTGCAAGTCTTGACAAAAGAAGTGGCAATAAAAGGCATAACCTGATTATCTGCAAATGGATGGAGCAAACAAGCAATACCCTATGTGTATTTAATATTAGGTGGAAAGACATGTTTAAAGTTATTGTTTATTGTTTAGTAGTGCCTGCTGTGTCCATGCAGAGAGCACTGGAAAAGCTGTAATTTCAGTCTCATCTCTGTTATTTTAAAGCTTTTCCTCCTTATTCTTCATCTAGTGAAGGACAGACTAAATGTAAGATACAAAGCAGAATATGTAAAAGGAAATGTCTACAAGGAAGGAGAGAGAATGAGACAAAGAAGATAGTGGAGAAGGGAGAAGGATGAATGTCAAACTTCTCTTTCTTCAATCACAAAACAGACATTAATGATAGTGGGAAGAGTTACAGTCTTTGACAAAAACAAAAAAACAAACAAAAAAAAAAACCCCACATGTTTAGGCATATGTATAAAACACATAAATATATAATATGCCTTACACACACATTCACACACATGCATGCCACACACGAATCCTTTATCTGTTTTGTTTGATTGATAGTGATTCTGAGAATTGACAGTCTCTAAAATATTTCTATCTCCTTTATTGGATGTTTCAAATCAATTCTAAAGGACAAAAGAGTCAGAAGGATAAATGAGTCTCTAAGATAATTATAATTTAAAATAAGTTCTCCTGTGTATGTGGATATAATTATCAATCAGAAGTATATTTCTTTCCATGTTTAGCTGTCCTAAACTAAAGCATCTACTAATATTGTACTTAAGAAGTCTTGCTGGAGCAAATTTTCTACTTCAGCAAACTGAGTACTTGGGAGAACTCCCAAAGAAAATCCAGTATCTTGCACATATCCCTCACGTAGCCCGTATTTAGAAATCATTCACATAGAGGTTATCAGTCATATTTAATCTGCATTTTCCAGAGAATAAGCACCAAGCAACAGAAAGAGGACTCTAGTGAATCAGTAAAATAGAGAGATTGTTCCCTCCTCTTCCTTTGGAACACAATACAGCTATATAACTATTACAGGGAAAAGGGGAGAGGCAGGAAGCTAACCATACCTACCCCCACTTAACCCAAAGGAGGAACACAAAAGCTACTCAATTAAGATGTTCTATTATGGGCAGTAATTGAGAAGGAGTAGGAAGGGTGAAGTCTGGCTTTTCTATGAACACAGACTTTGAATGAGGCTTTGAATTTTAATCACTGAAAGTTACTTGGAAATTGTAATAGCTGACCAAAAGGTCATTCAAAGATCTGACATCTGGCAGAGAGAAGAAATTGGCGTAGTATATTTGGGGGCAGAGTTTGGGCATGCAGTTGGATGTAGTTGGTACACAAATGAATTAAAACTGAATAACACTGTTATCCTTAGAATTAGGCTTATTGATTTTATTGGAATATCCCTTCTTCAAACTTTGATTACTTCAAAACGTTTTATTTATATTTATATATGTGTAATCATTGGTTGATAGTAAAACCTATCTTATGGTATTTTTTTCCTCAGGTAGAATTTTTCCCCTATTTATGTTAAAGTATACTAATACCGGAAAATTTTTTGTTTGTTTGTTTGTGTTTTTCTAATCTTTTTTCAATTCAAATGGATTCTTATCCGGGTCCATTTTCTAAAAGATCTCTCAGAGAGTAGGTTTGAGGTATATCTTCTTTGGGGAGGATGAAGTTTGTTAAGCATAATTTGTGTATCCCATATATAGAGATTAAAGGAGAGAAATGCCTCTGAATTGAAAAATAATATTTTCCTTTAGCTGCCACAAATAGAGGCTGACATTTGAACATTATTATTAGATACTAATTCTCTGTGGCATAAAACATGATTTTCTCTCAATAGTACTGACTTCTGTATTCATTTGATTAGCAATTACTGGCTTCCACCTTACCTTGGTTAAACAAAAATTGCCTGACGTGCAATAATTCAATTTTTTGGAGGAAAAAAAAAAAGAAAAATAATGCCACCAGATAACCTTAGGCTCATTTAACAGCCAACTGGGCTTAGAGAAGTTTCTGTTTTTGTTTGGAGTTAAGGCAAACTCTGGAGCTTTTTTCTCTAGTACAGAGTCCACCCTATTACATCTTACTCAAAGTTGTTAAAATGATCTTCCCTTAACTCCTTTAGTTTCCTCATTCTTCCTCAAGTATCTTCATATACTTAAGACACATTTTGTTTCATCAGTTTCATTGGTGTGAAATGCATCATCATGAGTTCTGTATGAGGGAGTGTGTGTGTGTGTGTGTGTGTGTGTACGCATGGGTATGTATATGTTTGGAGAGTTGGCAATCACTAAGAAACAAAAGATGGGCTGAGCCACATATTGGTAGGCTGCCTATTTCCTCACATATAGTTTTTGCTGCAGATCTCTTCATTTGGTAGATTTTCTTTGCTTTGAATGACAGTGAGGATATTTTCATTCCTTTTCATATTATTCTGCTGGCTGAATTAGCATAAAAATTATGAAGGTGAAATTGGGCAATTCCCACAGTGGGTACTTCTGGAGATTTTTACAAATTACTGATAACAATAGTAGGTGCAAGGCTGATCAATACAGCTGTGGTTTAAGTGGAATTGTCCAAGAGGAGAATGAGACACCAGTCTTTACATTTCTCAGGGCACCTTTCTCTTTGCTTTTTACAGCAAAAGTCTTTGCTCCCAACTTCGGAGGACTCTTTGTAATGTAAACAGCAAAAGAAGTAGCACCTGTATCTCTCAGCTTCTGTGGAACAGTAGGATCCTAACTGCAGTGGGTTCCTAGATCCAATTTGTAAATCCACCTCTTTTCATGAGGATATGAGAAGTTTTCTTTTCCTCTAGTGAAAGCTAATTATTAATAGCTAGTGCAGATGGTCACCCCAATTATCAAGTAAAGTTAGAATAATTTGTATGTGACAAGTGGTGCTATCAAATAGTCTTACTTGAAAATTAGTAAGTGTGGATCTTGAAAACATATATGTAATGAGTTGTGTTTGCTTGATACAAAATGGTGAGTTTCTGTCTTTGCAATTTCTTGGCAGATTGCCTATGATGGCCCATCACATTCTAGATTAATGCTTCTTAAATAATAAAAGTATTTTTTTTCCTCTACCACTTTTATGGAGAGTATATCTGGCTTGAAAATAGATTTTGTTCTAATTGTATTTCCCCAGAAATATACAATAATGAATAATTTATTGTTAACAATACAATTTTTGGCAACTGTGAATAAGATTTCCTTTTCATTATGGTTTTAGGTTAATAATCACTAATTAATATTATAAATATGCAAAATTCTTATTGATTTCTGGATGGACTTCTGAGTGCTCATCTAGTATCAACCAGTATTATTGGTGAGCTACCCCCCTCTCATCACCTTTCCTGCCAATATTGTTATATTCCTTCTTTAATAATTGTAATCTTATCTATAAGTATTAGTGTGTTCTCAGTGTGTCTGTGAAACAATATATATATATATATAAATTATGTTTTGCTAAAATACGTTTAAGAAAAATTTGAAATGGCACAGAAAGTTGGGAAATATGCCTTTTCAAAATCATATGGTGTTTTTAATGACACATTTCTCTTAGTCATTATTTATTTATTTGTTTGTTGTTAGGCTTGCTAATCTTTGATACATTTAAGATTTTTTTTCCTCTGCCCTCATATGTGAACATGAATTGGACAGGTGTAGAATTTTTGTATAACCTGTTTCCTCAAATCTCTGTGGAGATTTCTTCATTGACATTAAGTATCCTGACAGCACATCCTAAATTTAATTCATATTGGTGACTCCAGGGTTGGACCAGGGAGGTCCTTTGCTCTTAGCAAACTCCCAGTAAATATTTGTTGAGTATGCAGTGAAGGACTTGGCATTTCTGCTGGCCTCAAGATGAAAATTACCCTGATATATAGAATCTATAAGAGAGAGTTGGCAGATAACTATAAATAGATATCTCTTAACAACAGCATGGTTCAATAAAGACTTTACAGCTTTGAAATATGGTGAAAGTCCTGGAGTTAAAAAAGAAAAACACACAAAAATGCAAATGAAAATTAAAATGCTGGACAAAATGTCGGCTTAGATTGGCTGTGATATTATAGATGAAGTTCAAGCATAAGCTAGATACTTTGTTTACATATGCTTCAAGATTCTGTCCAAGCCTATGATTTGATGCTTATCATCATTATGCATCACTTTACTATTGTTAAAGGATTTATTTTATTCTAATAGTAAATTTTATTTATATATGTTCAGTCTTTATAGTTTGTTGCCTATGACATATGCCAGCCTACATAAAGCATCAAGTTTTTATATGTTTGACACTGAATTTTTATGAGAGATATAACCTGTCTTTGGAGGTAGTACATAACCTTTGGGTTTTACCCCAAAATGAAGATTAATCATATTTATTTATTTATTTATTTTTAGAGATGGAATCTTGCTATATTGTCATAGGTTGGTGTAGAACACCTGGCCTCAAGCAATCCTCCTACCTCAGCCTCTCAAGTATCTGAAATTACAACATAAGCCACTATGTCCAGTGCTTAATCATATTTAAAACAATGATGTAGATGTTGATGAGAGTAACATATTCCAAAATGTCTACACTGAAGTTAACATTAATAAAATGAATTTGGGTATTCAAATCCTATCAGCTTCTTCTAAGCAACCTAATATTACACCTACTTAGTCATGTATTATACAGTATAAAACATGATTTAAGATCAATTCAGACAATGGCTATGTGTTCTTCTACTTAGCGCAATTTATTCCTGGTTTTGGAGAAGGCTGTGTTTTCTGAAAACAAAGCAGAACAAACCAACCAACCAACCAAGAAGACAAACAACATTATATAGTCACAGATTTATAAAATATAGGTCAAGTCCAGGTCTTGTAACCACAAGCACAGTGACCCGTGGCAATATATTTAACCTCTATGAATGTACTTTCCTTCTCAATATGATATTGATAGTAAAATTTGCCAAGTAGCATTTTAGTGGAGTGTGAGAATTAAGTGTGATAAATAAATTTATTTATGTAAAAGTTTTGAGATGAGATGACATTAAGATGCCATTAAGATGGCAAGCAAACTTAAAAATTTACTTAATTTTTTATGTAATTGGATCTATTTCTCATTATAGAATGTAAGGAATCAATTATTTAACAGAATTTATTGAATTTCTTTGATTCATTTAACAAAAGATAAAATACTAAAAGAAATCTCTAGGCTTCTAAACAGCCAAGCCTGTGTCTTGCTAAGAAACCACTCATTTTCCCAACAGGCTCTGTCCATTTGAGATAATTAGGAATGCTCTGTTCATAGTTCCCTAAACTTCATTGAATCTGTGGCTCATTTGGAGAAGACTTTGTATTTGAAGTTTTATTTATTTTATTTACCATCATTGCCCAATAATGTCCACATTTTACTTTAAATTATAATCTTAATCAACATCATAGATGTTTCACCAAATAATTTTGGTTATTTGCCAAAATTTGAAGTTTGTGCCTGAGCTAATTCTTTCTGTACCTCTAAGAACTGCTTGAGTAGCCTCCCACCCCAGATGAAAGCACAGAAGGCATCTTCCTTGTGTTTGTCTGATAATTTGTTATTGAAATAGTATCCATAATGTGAGTGGCTAGTAATGATATCCATACAATAACAGTCCCACATATTAACCCTTTTATGAATTATTGAAAAGTAACTTTTTTTGCTCTTGCTTTACTTAATAAATTATGTTAAGTTTAGAAACAAATATTAACTATAGATACATAAAAATGATGAAAATATCCATTGAAAATCATTCATTCATCATGGATATATTCCATTTGTTTTTAAAAGATATTTTCTTTTGTTCAACAATTTTAGATTCATAGAAAAATTGAGAAGATAGTAGAGAGAGTTTCCATATATTATTTCAACCAGTTTCTTCTACATCTTAAGTTAGTATGGTACGTTTGTCACAATTAATAAAATAATACTGATACATTTCTTTAAATTTTACCTAATATCTTTTTCTGATCCCAGACAGCATCCTGTCATGTACCCTTAGGCTCCTCCTGGCTATTACAGTTTCCCCAATTTTTATTTTTTACTTTTTTCATTTTTGATGATCATGACTTTGATGTCAACATGATTTTTGAGGAGTACTATTCAAGCATTTTGTAGGGTATCTATTATAATTTGTCTATTTTTTTAACTTATAATAGCACTGGGGTGATATGTTTTGAGGAAGAAGAACACAAAGATAAAGTTATCATGTTATCATATCATGTCAACATGATTATCATTGTTGACGTTGATCTTGATCACATGGCTTTGGTAATATCTTTCAGGTTTCTTCATTGTAAAGTTACCCTTTTCCCCCCTGTCTGTACTCTGTTCTTTGGAAGGAAATCCCTTTGTGCAGTTCATCCTTAAGGAATAATGTTTTATGCAACTGCCTCCTGTAGAGTGGAGTATATACATAAATTATTTTGAATTCTTCTTCATGAGAGATTTGTCACTTATCCCTTATTTATTTATCCAACCATTTATTTATATCAGAATGACTCCAAAATATTAATTTACAGTGAAGGTTATTTATCTTGATACTTAAATTGTCCCCACTGTGTCCATTGGAACTCTTTTAGTCACTTTGACACAATTCCACATAATTCCATCGCTGTTTTTCCTTTTTCCTTTTTTTTTTTCTTTTTAATGTACTTTCTTAATTCCTGGGTCCATGCTCATTCACTGTATTTACTAAAGGCCATCTTGGTTGCTTCCAGTTTTTAGCAATTATGATTAAAACTGCTATAAAAATTTACATGCAAGTTTTATGTGGACATAACTATCAAATCTGTTGGATAAGTACCTAGGATTTGATTACAGGATCATATGATAAAACTATATTCAGCTTTGTTAAGAAATTCTGAAAATGTCTTCAAAATGGCTGTATGATTTTGTGTCCCCACTAGTAATGATTGAGAGTTCCTTTAGCTCTGCTTCCTCTCTAGCATTTGGCACTGCTTTTAAAATAATAGTAATAATATTTTTAGCCATTATAATAGGTGTGCAGTGATATTTTATTGTCTTAATTTGCAATTCTCTAATGACAAATTATTTGGACTTTTATTTTTAATTACTAAAAAAGACATATTCATTATAAGAAAATATAAAAATTATATTTAACCTCTATCCCTATCTATATAATTTTAATAACACCCCAAAAATTAATGTTATAATTTAATATATATGCATTTGTGCCTATTTATATGTTTATAACATAAATGCTATAGATTTCATGTGTCTTCTTCAAATTCATATGTTGAAATCTTGGCCTTTAAAGTAGTGCTTATTGGGAGGTGGGCTTTTAGAATGTAATAAAGTCCTGAGTGCTCTGTGCTCATGAATAGAATTAGTATCCTTATAAAAGCAGTTCTAGAAAGACAGACCCCTTGCACTTGCACCATGTAAGGAAACAGCAAAAAGGTACAGTCTTTGAGGAAGCAAGCCCTCACCAGACACTGAATCTACCAGCTCTTGATCTTAGACTTCCCAGCCTCTAGAACTTGTGAGAAATAAGTTTCTGTTGCTTATAAGCCCCCGAGTTTATGGTATTTTGTTAAATAGCCTGAACAGACTAAGACTATAAATACAATGAGTTTTATGATCTGGTTTTTGATTTGGTCCTTCAGTCTTATGTCATTTGCATCAAGTATAAAAAGATTTCAGTGGCTGTATTGTGTGATCATCACTGTTCCTTATTTATGTTCTCACCAGAGGTCTTCTCTACGCCTTTGATTAATATCATCTTTTGGCCATTTTTATTGATTAGACAGGTATAAGGAAACACTCCCTTTAATGTTACTGCTTTTTTTTTTTTTTTTAAGCATTACCAAGGAAGGAAAATATTGCTGGCAAGAAAAAAAAATGCTACAATGCATGGAGTCTATAAAGAAGAGGCAACCTAGATAACAAATCATACAGTTTTTGCTGAGCCTAATCACAGCCAGTAATACCATTTTGAGCTTGTATATTTGGGGCTGGAAAGGATAATAATGTTTTGTGATAGATTGGCATCTTAGAAAACTTTCCAAAGAGAAGGAAGTTAAAAGTATTCATGATTGCCGCAAGTGTTTTTTACCCATGTATTAGATGTTTGTTTTCTTTATTTATTTTTCCTGGGATAATAAGATAATTGTTGGAGAAGGGAAAAAAATAATTCATTTTATAACCATAGAATAGCCCTATCAAAATTATTACAGTGCAAAGCTCTTAAAAATCAAGTTTATTTCCCTAAAATAAATGTATCATAAATAGTATAATTTTTGAAATTTGAAAATTAAAACATTTCTCTACATTCTATCTTGTGAAGTATACTTAATAAGTAATTCCAGGATTATTAAGACATGATCAAATTAAAGAAAAATAATTCTAAAGGAATTTAAATCAGTGAAGTCATTATTCATCAATTAAAGATAGATTCAATAATTTAAGAGTAACTTTTTACATTTGATTTTGATTTTTCACCAAAATCACAAAAAGATTATATTAAAGTCAACATCAATGCTAGCAAGAAAGAAAATAAATTAATAATTTTGCCATTTTTATAAGATTACTTTATGGTTTAACCAGTTAACACGCAATTCTCAGGTTTCGACTCCTTCCATGGTGAGCATATTTGCAGCAATATCAGCATTTTTCTTTCAAAATTATTATGAATTCTTGGTTCAAGTAATTCCTAATGCTACATTAGCAATTCTACTATGGGAAAAATTGGCCAAGAAAATTAATCTAAAACTTGGCTTAACAAAATTAATCTAATAGAGACCTTAAAACTTATTGTAGTAATAAGAATCTTTTGATTCCAAAATCACAACTGCACAGAACATTAAAAATATGTTTCATTCGATCACTAAGTATAACTGCGTAGAGATGAGTCTTCTCAGGCATATAGTGTTCTAGAGAATTAATTAATATTAATTCTACTCTAAATACTCCTAAATATAGTTAAGAAGAAAGTAATTCAAAACTTAGAAATAAGTCTAAGAGGGAATATAAAGTTATTTCTATATCATACTGAGGAATTCTTTACAAATTTGCTCAAGAATTATTTGTTAGATAACAATGTTTGTTATTTATAATTTTATTAGAGATCATATACTGTGAAGACTCATGTTAAATTGTAAAGTTATGCCTTATAGGGAAGATGACCCTCAAATGTATGATTTTATTATCATGTAGAATATTAATCAACTCTATCTAGGAGCAATCCTCTAATGCTCTTTTTTTTTCCTTCTGCATTTCCTGATAGACTGATAAACTTCTATAACTCAAATACTCTTTAGAATCAGCATCACACTTTACTTGTCCACTCATTAATTAATTGAGTTGAATAAAATCTTGAGACACATATTTATTATATATCCTGTAAGAGTCAAATTTTAACATTTTGAAAGCTATGCCTTGACAAACAAATAAGTTGCTTTCTGATACATTTCTTTAAATATATTTCATTAATCCATGCTTGTAAAAAGTTGCACTGAAACAATAAAGGAAAAAAGGTCTTTTGTCCTCAGAATCTCATCTCCTTTCTCATAGATAATTATTATCAATTTATACTGTTCCAAAACTTTTTTTATAAAATTAAAAACATATAATCTTTTCTCTAAACACATACACATGCACACACACACACACACACACACACTCACCCTTTGAGTGTATTTATCTACAAAATTGAGCAGTAAAGAATTTAACTTTGCCCAAAGAGAGGTCTGGCCTTTGTCCTGGGCTTCTGGGAGATAATCTCTAAACTCTTGAAGTTTCCTGCCTGATAAGAATATCTTTGTTTACCTGGGGGCCTTGTGCTATGCCTGATGAGAGTCTGATTTATGGTGGAAGTTTTGTTACCTGACATTACCTTCACCCCAGGAGGGTATGCAGACAAGGGCAGCTAATTTGGAGTCTAATGATGCTGATGAGACTGAGCCTCAATAAAATCTCTGGAAAATCAAGGCTTAAGTGAACTTCTCTGGTTGACAATATCCCACACAGTTTGTCACACATCAGTGCTAGAAAAGTCAGCACTGCTCGTGACTTCACTGGGAGGAGAACTATGTACAAGGAATTTTCTGGATTCTATTTCATACATCCTTTCTCTTGGCTGATTTTATAATAATCTGTGTCCTTTTGCTGTAATAAACCACACACAGTTCAATATAGCAGCTTCCAGTGATTTCTGTGAGGCCTTTTGATGAATTATTGAAATTGAAGGTGGTCTTTGGGAACCCTGAACTTCAAATGTGTATCAAAAGTGAGGATGTTAATGTAGACTATTCTCTAACTCTGCAATTATGTGTATGTACACTTTGAGGTATATATCACAATCTCTTAAATAAAGAACACATAATTAAGAGCCTCACTAATTTTAATAGTACAACCCTAAATCTCAGTTTGGATACCCCTAAATTTATTTGACCATTCTCTCATTATTAGATGTTTATACCATTTCCAGTATTTTATCTTTAAAACATTGGTATAAAAAACATCCAAACAAATATCTTTTTACATAAATTTGAATATATTATTTTTGTGATAAATAACTAGACATGAATTATTGGAACAAAGGGTATTACATTTTGATAGTTATAACCAAATTGCTTTCTATAAATTCTTTATGAGTCCACACTTGCATCATTATATTTGAATGCACTTTCCACATGAACAGTTAAGATTGGGTATTGCTCGTTTAATTATCTTCAAATTCAAGGAGAATATTGGTGCCTAGATTTTTTTAAAAAATGTTCCATGGACATTATATGTTTTTAAAGTCATATTTTTAAGAATCTAGTGATTCTTTGCATTTCTTCTTCTCCAAATTGCTGAGTTATATTCTATGTCTAGAGTTCTATTAAATTATTTGTCTATTTGTAATTTATTTGAAGGAATTTATTATGTGTTATTGACATTTACCATTATCAAAATACATATTGCAAGTACTTTCTTCAAGATCATTTCCTATTTAAAAATTATGTTAGTGTTGAATGTAAAGACATTCTTTGTTTTATTTTTTATTTCTCCAACCTGTTAGTATTTCTATTTTTAAATTTTTGTGTTCTATGAATAATGCCCGATTTTTCAGTGTTATTTCTAATATATTATGCAAAAATTTTAACATATATATTTACATCAGATTTACATCTGTAATGTATTTTAAGGACAGTATTTTTTAGGAAAAATTTTTTATGAATAGTCAATCATCCCAGCAGCTTTAAATTCACTACTTTTTAAAAAAATGACTACATATGAATTCATATACAAGATAATATTCCTATTTATGCATAAATATATTTCTGTATTCTAGTCTGTTACATTGTATTATTTGTCTCCTATATTATTGAAAAATAAAAGCACTCCATATTATAAATTTTGATGTGACTCCTTTTTTTTAAGTAAAGAACTGTTGAAAATTATAAATAAAACAAATTGGCAATCAGTAAGGAATTAGAGACTATCATACCTTGATTCTTATTACAGTATGGATGGCTTTATATGATTTCATACACCACAAGATCCACCACCTCGACACTTTTTGGGATTGGCTTTACATTTCACAGGAAAAGCAGAGATTTCTTTTTATGCACCCACTATTGAATGAAAGGGAGTCACAGAATTGATTCAAAGTACAAAGGGTATTATGGCTTTGAATGCCTCTAATGAAGCCCTGAGTGTTTTTCAAGGGAGTATTACATTCAGGATACTGCTCTGTCTGTCTTTCTGTCTCTGTCTCTCTTTGTCAGACAACATTTTTTTTGTTTTTGTTTTTGTCTAGTTTTGCTTTTTACTTTTTAATGTATGACATAAACTATTTAGATTCTGGAAAACAGAGGACATGATGTCTTCTTCTTTGCTATCCAACTCTCTTTAAATTATCGTAACTATAAATATATTGCTGTTTTGATTTCTGGTAAGGAAAATGAATATTCATTTCCATCTCATTTATCATTATTAAATTACTTTTTATTATTCTTAGACAATTACTCTTCTAGATTACCATGTTTTGCTAAAATCAATTTTGAGTATTTGAATAAGATTTTGTTGAATATATGGTTTACTTCTAGCAAAGAAAGAATTTGACAATTTGAGTTGTAATATCTCAGTACATAGATGTATGTTTATTTAGGTTTCATTATAAGAATTTAGAAAACATTTTACAGTTTCTATATATGATACCCATACATTTCTTGTTAGATACGTTCAAAATTTTTTAGAGTGCTTATTTTTTTTATCGGTGATCCTTTTACTCTATTATGTATTTGTAGTCATCCCTGCTATTTAGGAGAGTCATGTATTTTCCCACATATCAATCTTGTATTAGAACATTATATTTTACTATTATAATAATTTTTGTGTTTGAATGATTTTCCTTGTATATTTTTGGTAGCAAATAACAGTGTTTGCAAGTATTTATTCCAAGTGTTTTTGATTGCTTCAGGTAGAAACTCTATAGTATATTATATAATGTAAATTATAGTGAATATTCTGGTCTTATTTATGACTGCAATGGAAATACTTTTATAGTTTCAAAATATTAAAAATATTTTTATAGGTTACATACAAATACTTAATTTGTATTTGTTTCAAAGTAGACAATCTATGTTACAGCTTATAAAATTATTTTTTCATCACTGAGTACAAAAACCATGGTACTATTCACTTGATTTAATTAATTGTGAAAATATTTTATTTGTCCAATTGATCATTCCATTCCTAAGACATACGCTACTTGGTCATGATGTACTATGTTTAATTATAATTTATATGCCAGGTTTCTAATTAAAGTTTTCAATTTGTACTTTAAAGTGTCATTACCTGCAGATTAGTTTTATGTTTACCTTGTCCAATTGTGGGCATTGAGATTATTCTACTCTCAGAGATTGAGTTGAGCTGTGATCTGTGTTTTTTCTATGATCTCAAAAAGTTTATATATAATAGAATGTATTTTCTTATTTTTTTTCTAGTTCTCCCACTATAATTCATATTTAGAGTCCATAAGTCATTTTTCGTATTAACTTAAGAAATACTTTCAAAAAGAGGTGTCTGTGCATGTATGTATGTTTATGTGTGCATATGTGTGTGTGTGTGTGTGTGTGGTGTCAGCTATCTTGGACCAAAAGCAACATTATATATTTTAAATTATATAGCTCTAGAAATACTGCTCCTAAAATTTCAGGGATTTAAACAGAAAATAATAAAAAACAAAATATTATTTTTTTAATTTATTCTCCCAAGAATTTCTACATTAATAGTTGTTTTTAATAAGTGTAGTGGACGGGTGCTATGGCTCACGCCTGTAATCCTAGCACTGTGGGAGGCCGAGGCAGGCAGATCGCTCAAGGTCAGGAGTTCGAAACCAGCCTGAGCAAGAGCGAGACCCCATCTCTACTAAAAATAGAAAGAAATTAATTGGCCAACTGGAAAAAAAAAAAAAATATATATATATATAAATTAGCCAGGCATGGTGGTGCATGCCTGTTGTCTCAGCTACTTGGGAGGCTGAGGCAGAAGGATTGCTTGAGCCCAGGAGTGTGAGGTTGCTGTGAGCTAGGCTGATGCCACAACACTCTAGTCAGGGCAACAGAATGAGACTTTGTCTCAAAAAAAAAAAATGTGATAATAATAATAAGTGCAGCAGTCTTGAAAAATCGTTCTTAACTCTAATCCCTGAAACCAACAAGAATTGAAGATGATCAAAATAGCCAGTTGTCCCTCAGAAGTGCTACTCCAATTAAGATATGTATTGTCAGATGGCATCTAATTGTGTTTTGCTACCCCATGGAGCTGAATTAGTTCAGTCTGAAGACTATTGTCATTCTT
>CAUYRT010043888.1:0-35270 GCA_963574885.1 Lepilemur ruficaudatus
TGGGACTACAGGCATGCGCCACCATGCCCGGCTAATTTTTTTTTACATATATTTTTAGTTGTCCAATTAATTTCTTTCTATTTATAGTAGAGACGGGGTCTCGCTCTTGCTCAGGCTGGTTTTGAACTCCTGACCTTGAGCAATCCGCCCGCCTCAGCCTCCCAGAGTGCTAGGATTACAGGCGTGAGCCACCGCGCCCGGCCTGACTTTGTCTTTAAAGCCTCAGGGACACTGATTCAACATTTAGTCTCCTGGTCTCAACAGGGTGAGGGCAAATCCTTCAGTCTGCCTCAGAGCCACTTCCTCACCCACCCAAACAAACCTCTGAAGGATCAACCATGCCTAAAATTGCCCACTCTTAAACTTGGGTCCAAACTGATGCACACTGAATCTGGAGAAGTAGGAATTACTATAATTTACCTTTTTCCACTCTTTTCTTTGATATTCAAAAGAATTTGCCTCCTGAATGTTTTCTTTGTTAAAGCTTCACTGAATTTAAAACCCAAAGCAATGACTAAAGGGAACAATGATAAAAAAGTAATAACAAATATTTTCATAACATATCCTTTAGCCACTTCCAGAAGCTCTGCTGCCTACACACAAAAAAAGTGACCAATTAATCACTACATAAGGAAGGCAGGGCAATATTCTTATTTACTTACATGTAGATGAGAAAAATCCACAGTCCCAAGTGTGACTGGGAGAGGGGAGGTCAAGGCATCTAAAAATATCATTATTGTCTCTTACTTCCTCAAACTTCAGATAAGTGGTCATTCCTAAAAGTACCACAGAGTAATGTCAAAGGAACCCAAGATCCCTGCCCATGCCTAACAACTACCAAACACTGACAGGATTCACTGAGCTGTAGACCTCAAAATGAATACGTTTCTAAACTAGCCTATCTTTTCATTCATTCAACAAATATTTAGCAAGCAACTACTAAGGGCGAGGCACTAAGTACCAAGCATATTCCAGGACTCAGTGCAGTGAACAGGCCTTTGCCCTAGTACTATGGTCTTCAATGGGGTAAAGTACAGAACTGAAGAGGGTGCTCCAAAAATCTAGAGGGCAGGGGAAGTGTCTTTGGCTGTCGTTTCCTTACATCTTCTAAGGGAGTCAGTCCAGAATATTTACACAAAGGGTAAGTTAAAATAGATTTATTACAAAGAAGTAGTTATGTCAAAACTTTGAAAATCAATGACTCAGCAGAACTTAAATTCCAAATAGGGGGAACAAGTAGATGAAAATTCAATTTCAAAATGTGGTAAACACTACGAAGAAAATAAAGGTGATATGAAGTAGGCTGCTCCAATACAAATGGGGTTCCCAAGGGAAGGCCTCACTGAAAAACACATTACGTGTAAGTGAACGTTAACTGTTCTCAAACCATACATAACCAAAAGTACAATTAAGTAAAAACCGTTCTTTTTTTAATAGTAATTCTCATCAATACTGTAATTCATGACATTAACCTGCTGTTATTACCTAACGAATACAATTGTCCATAGTCCTTTAGGAAATCAACAACAGGTAGTAAAACCTTCAGTACCTTAAGGCTGGCCTCTAAACAAAACTCGAAGCTGTCTTTACCAGGCTGGCTCACTCTTCAGTGATCACTGTTCACAAAACTAATGCAGCTAACAAAAGAGAAAGATTCACACCCCCCGGGTTGCTGCGCTCGACCTGCTCCGGCACACCAGAGTAAGCAGGGGCTTTCGCCAGGGGTGCGTGGGCTCCAAGGAGCGAGGCCCGGACCCCAGTCAGGCCCCCGGCGCGCGGGCGCCGAGCGGAGACGGCGGGGGCGTGGCGGCCCAGGCGCCTGCCTTTGTTGCCCCTCGTGGCGCGCGGAGGGGGAGGGGCGGCCCGAGGCCCGCGAGGCCAGCAGCCGCCTCCGGCCCCGCCGCGTGGGCTCCCTGCTCCCGCGGGCGCGCGAACCCACCTTCTTATAGTGCTTGCCCAGCCAGACCCGCACCGAATCCAGCTGGGACACCGTCTCCGGGCTCTCCCAAAACTTGCTGGCTGGGCCACCGTCCTTCCGCCGATAAACGGCCAGGCCCGCGGCCGCCGCCGCAGCCCCCGAGCCCGCGGCGCCCGCAGCCGCTCCCGGCCCGCCGCCGCCCGCTGCTGCGGCCATCGTCGCCGCCCGTCGCCCCCACCGCCTGGCCTTCCCCGGCCCTCGCGGCGTTTCCCGTTCGCACCCGCGCGCTCGCGCGTGCAGCCGCCACAGCCGCCTCCCGGCCCAGCCCAGCCAACCCCCTTCCGGCGCGGATGCCCGGCCCCGCCCCATCTCGGGACCGGCGCCGTAACCGACACGCGCCCGCGTACACGCATGCGCAGCACTCGCCCCGGTGTGCCACGGCCGAGCACCTCTACCCGCCTCTTCCGCCGGTCGCCTAAGGCTGCCAGCGTTACCCACTACTTAGCGCCTGCATCGCGCTTCTGGCTCTTCGCGGGTTTCCTGAGTCCGGTCGTTATCCGGTCAACAGCTGCAAGCAGGTTCTGTGTGATCGCCTGCTACCACCGGAAAGAAAAGGCCTGGTGTGACAACAGCTGAGGGGAAAGGCCGTTTAGGGCGTCTGATGCTGGCCGAGGGACCCACACGCGGGGTGGGACTCTGCGCCCACCCCAGTTTTCCCCCAGACTCTCTACCCGAAGTGGCCGCGCCGGCCTTTGTACACATCCGTCTGCGACTCCCCTGCCTTGGAGCCGCTTCAGCTTCACAGATGCTCGGTCCCCTCATGGCTCCAGCCACAGGAGCTCATTCCTGCCGCAGGGCCCGTGCACCGGCTGTTCCTTCAGATAGCAACAAGTCTTCTCTTTTGATTTACGCTTAGGAAGCGCATTCAGATTCATTACTTAAAATTCCTGGCGGGGCAAACTCCTGGGCTCACGTCTGTAATCCTAGCACTCTGGGAGGCCTAGGCAGGCAGATCGCTCAAGGTCAGGAGTTCGAAACCAGCCTGAGCAAGAGCGAGACCCCCGTCTCTACTAAAAATAGAAAGAAATTAATTGGCCAACTAAAATATATAGAAAAAATTAGCCGGGCATCGTGGCGCGTGCCTGTAGTCCCAGCTACTCCGGAGGCTGAGGCAGAAGGATCGCTTGAGCCCAGGAGTTTGAGGTTGCTGTGAGCTAGGCTGACGCCACGGCACTCCAGCCTGGGCAACAGAGTGAGATTCTGTCTCAAAAAAAAAAAAATCCTAATCATGCGGTGTTGACCATCTAATCACACCCACTCGACATTTTCTGCTTAGCACTCACCATGACCTGGTATTTGTCTTGTTTATTTTCGTACTTAATCTTGCACATAAATTATGGAAGAACCTAATCTTTAAAGGTATTAATATATCCTCAGTACCGGAAACAGGGCCTGTTATCTAGTAGATGTTCAGTAAATAATGATGAGTGAATGAATGGCCTACAAACAGGCAGAAAGGTTTTAAATTATTAACAAAGTATGTTGGCCATGTGGAGTTACGAACATAATGGCTTAAATGATCCAAGAGCAGCAAGTGACTAATTGCTTGTCAGAAAGTCTGGGAAGTTTTTGAGACCTTTTAAAAATGCATAGAATGTGATCATGGAGTGCTGTAGTTTGAATGCATCCCCTAAAGTTAATGTGTTGGAAACTTATTCCCCAATACAACAGTGTTGACAGGTGGGACCTTTAAGAGATGATGAGATCATGAATGCCCTTATCACAGGAGTGGTTTAGTTATCTCAAGAGCGGGTTCCTTCTTGTTCTCAAATCAAGTCTCTTGGAAAAAAAAAAAGAGTGGGTTCATGATAAAAGAATGAATTCAGTCCCCTTCCCCCTTTTTCCCCCTTCCCGGTCTCTCTCTACCCCTCCCCATCTCTTCCCTTCCACCTTCTGCTATGAGATGTCACAGCATGAAGGTCCTCACAAGATGCTAGCACCTAGGTATTAGACTTCCAGCCTCTAGAATTGTGAGAAATAAATTTCTTTTCTTTGTAAATTACCCAGTCCCCTGGTATTCTGTTACAGCAACAGAAAACAGACTAAGACTGTGAGAAATAAATTTTTCTTTGTAAATGACCCAGTCTCCGAAAAATAGACTAAGACAGGGAGGAAAGAAAGTTCCAGACAGAGGTATGAAAACAACTGAACAAAGGCATTGAACTGTCAAAGCATGTTTGCTGAAACTCCTTAAGCCCATGTGGTAGAAGCAGAAATTGGCAGTGAATTTTGACATTACCTGTAAGCCCTGGGAAACCAGCTTAACAGAGGGAATGACATGATCCGACTTACATACTAAGAAAATAATGATTACAGCAGTGTGAACAATAGATTACAGAAAAAAGACTGAAGAAAGATGATGTGATAAACAGTCTAGGGCACAGATGATGACAATAAAATATGAGTGAAATAAGCCTGGCATGGTGGCTCACGCCTATAATCCTAGCACTCTGGGAGGCCGAGGCGGGTGGATCATATGAGCTCAGGAGTTCGAGACCAGCCTGAACAAGAGTAAGACCCCGTCTCTACCAAAAATAGAAAGAAATTAATTGGCCAACTAAAAATATATAGAAAAAATTAGCCAGGCATGGTGGCATATGCCTGTAGTCCCAGCTACTCGGGAGGCTGAGGCAGGAGGATCGCTTGAGCCCAGGAGTTTAAGGTTGCTGTGAGCTAGGCTGACGCCACGGCACTCTAGCCAGGGCGGAGTGAGACTCTGTATCAAAAAAAAAAAATGAGTAAAATATGAATCATGCCCTCTAAGAACTTATGCTCTAGAAATAATAGTAATAGTGGATGTTTATGGAGCACTTACTATGTGCCATGCACTGTGCTAAGTACACTTACACTACTGCAGATTAGGGAAATGATCAGCCAGGCACAGTGGCTCACGCCTGTGATCCTAGCACTCTCGGAGGTTGAGGCAGGAGGATCACTCAAGGTCAGGAGTTCGAAACCAGATAAGGAAAATGAGGCACAGACAGGTTAAATAACTTGCTAGCAAGTATTAGAGTCAGGTTTTTGAACACAGGAATCAGACCTGGAAGTCCTACTTCCCCCACCCATTCCCAAGTCAATAACGTGCATAAAGCTAAGAAAATGCACCGACTGCCAAGTACAGTGACTTCTGCTTATACTCCCAGCTACTCTAGAGGCTGAGGCAGGAGGATCACTTGAGCCCAGGAGTACAAGGCTGCAGTGAGCTATGATGACACCATTGCACTCTAGCCCAGGCAACAGAGCGAGACCCTGTCTCAAAAACAATTTTTTTTTGGCCGGGCCTGGTGGCTCACGCCTGTAATTCTAGCACTCTAGGAGACTGAGGCTGGCGGATTGTTTGAGCTCAGGAGTTGGAGACGACCCTGAGCAAGAGCAAGACACTGTCTCTACTAAAAAAATAGAAAGAAATTAGCTGGACAACTAAAAATATATAGAAAAACTTAGCCAGGCATGGTGGTGAATGCCTGTAGTCCCAGCTACTCGGGAGGCTGAGGCAGAAGGAGTGCTCAAGCCCAGGGGTTTGAGGTTGCTGTGAGCTAGGCTGACACCAGGGCACTCTAGCCCAGGCAACAGAGACTGTGTCCCAAAAAAAAAATTTTTTTTTTTTAGTGTATATTTCCTACAGACAAGTATATTGCTCTTGTTGATGTGGTGTGGGGAAAAAAAATTATGTAGTATACTCTTACATAATCACAATATAATCTAGGAAATTAATATTGATACCATCCTCAAACTCCATTCAAGTTTTTCCTGTTGCCCTATAAGGATCCTTGATGGCAAAAGTTCCAGTTCAAAATCATGGATTACATTGAATCAAATTTCAAGTCTTCTTCAATCTAGAACAGTTCCTTAGTCTTTCTTTTTATTTATTTTATTTTATTTATTTATTTTTTTATTTTTTTGATACAGAGTCTCACTGTGTTGCCCGGGCTAGAGTGCCGTGGCATCAGCCTAGCTCACAGCACCTCAGACTCCTGGGCTCAAGCAATCCTTTTGCCTCAGCCTCCCGAGTAGCTGGGACTACAGGCATGCGCCACCATGCCCAGCTAATTTTTTTATATATATATATATTTTTTTTTTTTTAGTTGGCCAATTAATTTATTTCTATTTTTAGTAGAGACAGGGTCTCGCTCTTGCTCAGGCTGGTTTCAAACTCCTGACCTTGAGCGATCCTCCCGCCTCCACTGTGGGTTTTTTTGAGACAGTCTTGCTCTGTCACCCTAGGCAACAGAACAAGACCCTTTCTCTAAAAAATTAAAATAACAAAATAAATTTTAAAAAATTTTTAAACCTACCCACAAGGAAAAGCCTAAGCCAGATGGCTTTATCACTGAATTCTACCAACCATTTAAAGAAGAATTAATACAAATTCTTTACAAACTCTTCAAAAATAAGAGGGAACTTGGCCGGGCGCGGTGGCTCACGCCTGTAATCCTAGCACTCTGGGAGGCCAAGGCGGGCGGATTGCTCAAGGTCAGGAGTTCGAAACCAGCCTGAACAAGAGCAAGACCCCATCTCTACTAATAATAGAAAGAAATTAATTGGCCAACTAAAAATATATGTAAAAAATTAGCCGGGCATGGTGGCACATGCCTGTAGTCCCAGCTACTTGGGAGGCTGAGGCAGAAGGATCGCTTGAGTCCAGGAGTTTGAGGTTGCTGTGAGCTAGGCTGACGCCACGGCACTCTAGCCCGGGAAGCAGAGTGAGACTCTGTCTCAAAAAAAAAAAAAAAAAAAAAAACACAAGTGATTTGAAGGGGCAAGAGACACATTAAAAAACATATGCATTGCAACGAGTTAGCAGGTGGCTGTCAATGTGCAATTTAAGAAACTGATTATAGAGATACACCTCCTACATCATTATTGCCCCAAGTGCCAAAGTACTAGAAAATAATCTCAAAGTAAAAGGAAAGGATCATCTCATTATGAAATGTATACTTGTAAAACTGCTAAACTAAAACGTTTTTATAATTAGGTAAAAGTGTTTTTCCTTCACTGATAAAAAGTACTTACTGGTCGTGTAAAAAATACTCGTAAAACCTGTCTGAAAGTTCTCAGATCTCCAAAAAAGTCCAAAAGCTGGAAGAAAAAATGAGAGAATTTATTAATTCAAAGAGTCCTATCTGCTAAACCCAAAAATCAAAGCTGAAATCCCATAAAATCAAATTCTCATATTAACTTAAATGCTTAGTATATATTACATCTAATCATTTCATTCTAAATATATTTATCTAATTGCTGGACATTTTACTCAATTTATAGACTTGAGCCAACTGTTAACCAAGCTGAAGTACATTTAAATATCTAGAGTAACAATTTGATCAAGACAAATATAAACTTAACTATGTCAAAGAGAAAGCAATTTTATCTGGTTCACAGGTTCTTAACATTTAGATTGTAAAGTTCCATAAAGTGATTATTGAGTTGAGGGGAGCCTATACTCTACTAGTTTAAGAATTATGTGTATGACAAATGTCACTGTTGAGGATAAGTATGTTCTATTCCACTTGTTTTTCCCCCTTAGATAATCCATGCTATGTGGAGGTCCACTCCCCTTCCCCCAGTAAAAACTAAGAATCATTGGATTAAGATAAAGATATATATTTCCATTCCTAAATAGATACAGAACTGCCATCACTTCAAACTATTGATGTGAAGATAAAATAAACTATAAAACAGTTAAAGACAAAAGTAGTTAGGTAAAATCAGTAATCATTACATGAATCATTACACAATGACAAGACTTACAATGTTACCTACTTTTAGTATGAGGTAGAGTAAAGCCAGCAATATCCCAAGACTCCATCTAGTTACATTACCAAACTCCCCATAGCTTATGAGGTAACGAAACCAAACTGGTATAGGAACAAAAGTTCGGTAATACCGACATAATTCTTCTAAAAGCATATACCAGTAACCCTAAAAAAAGAAGGAAAAAACAAACAGAGCTACCCAAACTACTTAGAAACACAGTACAAATAATAAATACAGGACTGAGAACATCGTGAGTATATGACACAATACAAGTAACTATAAAATTAATCTTTATAGTGGTTAAGATTATGACTGACCACCTCAACCTGGTTCTCCCATATTCCAGTCACTGGGTGGTTTACTTTCAAAGAATTATCAAAGAATGACAGTAAAAATATGTATACTACAAGCAAAACATGTTTTTGCTGATTATAAAAAACATACAAGATTACTTTTACCGAGTATTTTTTACTTGACCTGGTTTTTATTGAGTATGGGAAGCCACTAAATGTACATAGTCAATTGATAATTCCCTGGAGGAGAACAGAAGTACAAACTGAAATAATATTTTCCCATATATGATGTGCAAACTGATTTTTTGATTATTCTAATTTTATCCGAATAGGTTAATATTTAGGTTCAAGTCCTTGAGCAAATGGTTGCCAGGCTGAGATAATATAGATAATTAAAATTAGGTTATTTATACAAAAGGAGTCATTTAAACAAAGATTAAATAGCATTAATGTGGTTTGTTAACATCATTCCAATAAAGCATAAGTTAGTTTCTTACCTTGGATTTAAAAGGTATGATGAAAGAAGGCACCAATAAAATAAGGCATTTTAAGCCCATGAAGAGGAATTTCAGAATGAAGTCTGTAATTCCAACAATCCAAAGTACTTCCCAGAAGTTCAAATAGTCCAAAGTAGGACTTAAAAAAATTAAGCTACCAAGAGAAAAACATCACAATTTATCAGAGTAACATACAAAAGTAAAGTATTGATAAAAGTATTTAATTTGCTACAAATATTTTACTTTGATATGTAAAAAATATGAGTTTGGCAAGATGATGTCAGAGTTCACATAAATGGATTGGAAGATCAATTTGCTTATTTTAAAGAGACTTTTAAAATGTTTAAATTTCAAATCTTTCCTTCATAAAATAAAGAAAAAGTATTCATAGCTTGTCATGGTTGACACCTTTCTAGCCTGTAAACTAAAAAACTCATTAATACCAGACATCTGCCTTTCTCTCCTCAATCAACTCCAATTAGGATTCCATCCTCTTATCCTTTCCACTGAATTGCTTTTGTCAAGATCACTAATTCCTTCTGTATTGCTAAATTTCAAAGTCACTTATCTTTTTCAATCTTCCCTCCCTGAATTATTTTCTTTCTAGACTTCTAACACCACCACACTTCTAGTTGTTCTCATATGTCACTAATGGTTTCTTCTTAAGTTTCCTTTGCTGCTCCTCCACTAACTGTGGTCATGTCCAGTACTGGGCCCTCTTCTTTATCTACACTTTCTTTCCCTGGTTAGTTTTGTCCAGTCCTATGGTTTTAAAATATCAACCGTATGCTGAGGATGCCAAAATTTATAGCCCTAACCTCATCTGAGCTTATGTCACATATCTAGAACCACTTTCTTAACAATTCTAGTTGGCCTCTCAAACTCAACATGTTCAAAACAAAATTATTGATCCTCCCCTCAAAGTCAGTTCCTTTCCAGTCTTTCCCAGCCCAGTAAAATGGCACCACCATCCAGCTAGTTGCTAAGCCTAAAAATCCAGAGGTCATTCTTGCTTCTTCCCACCAATCCACCCAATCCAATAGACCTGAGTGGTACTGGCTCTACCTCCAATCCATTATCTCAGATTTGTCCATATCTCTAACTCCACTGAAACCAGTACTTCTAATTATCTGATAAAAGCTGAAAATTCAGAGCACTCCTGCCTGACATGGAAATTTATCAACTACTGACCTTTAGTGAGTGTTATCCTTCTAAAAACACATTTAAAAAGACCAATAACAACCTAATGGTACTTAATATATGGATTACATAAAAACTTAGGTATCAAAAATTAAACATTGAGCACCTGTTATGTGCCAAAGCACTGAGGATACACCTGTGAATAAGTCATTTTAAAGCTCTGAATCATGAAAGGAGACAGCTAACAACTGAACTCAAATATATTTCATGAAGATATATGCAAAGTGCCATGGATTATATGGTTACATAAAAAATGTAATTGTGTATTTGGACCTCTAATTACCTGTAATAAAGTGACTGAGAACGAAAGGTATAATATAAAAGAACAGAAGATCCTGATAAGAATACCAGTAACCAAGCACACTGAATCTTTGAGGACCTTTCCTGAAAAATAAACAATTTTATAATGTTACTTTGATTTTGTCAGAATTTTAAATGTTAAACTGTTTTACTTTAATGACTAATTTATTAACTTAGAATACTTTTCTAGATTAATCTTAATACAGAGTATCTGTTAAATTGTCAATCATAGTCAATCACTTTTAGTCAATAATTCTTACATTAAAGAAAAATTTAAAATACAAGTTTCTTCACTGTACGAAAAACATTGTTTCAAAGCCAAATCTTCCACAAGCTGAAATAAAGGACCCAGCCAAAGCAAACTTTACCTCTGCAGCTCCCTTTTTTGTGCCTCCCCCACAAAACAGAATTTTAAAAATGCATTTAAGTTAAGGTTTATAAGTATAATATTTTAAATTATCAGATAAGTATTTTATAAGGTAATTTGTTTTTAATCTCACTTTTTAAAGTCAAATTTTAAATTACCAGTTTAATTCAAAGTTTTACTAACTTTAAAACTATGAATCAAGTTTTTATAGTTTGATACATTCTACTATAAATTTCCAGGTCAGAATGCGTGCTCCTTTACACAGATATAGCCCTTTAATGTTGCTTTATGGTGAAATTTTATAAACTCATCTTATTTTTCCAAATGATTTATATGACTAGGATTCTTGTAATTTATGTTATGGGAAAACTCCTTGATTTTAATTTTAAGAGAGATCTAAACAATTTAACACTCTTTTTATTCAATGATACATTTTTAGTTATTTTATTTTGTTCTTATTTGCTTTCTCTCAGGCACAGTCATTAGTTATTTTAAATCTTATAGTGCAACAACTAAAGTTTTAATGATTATATAATATTACTTAGTATGGTCAAATTAACTCATAAAACATGAAGGCACTTGCCAAATCAGATCAAATAGTAGGTCCTAAACCTTTTAATCCTTCTGTCTACATTTCTTTTATCAGGAACCAAATATACAAAGAAAATAAAGTGAGACAATTCAGCATTAGGACAGATAATTTATTATGGGTCATTTAGACACCAAATGTAATATATCATGAATGTTACAATATATCCTATTATTTCCTATTTCTCTCAGAATTATTTCTCTAAAATTCTATAGAGAGAAACAGTAATTTTTTAGTTGCTTGTTATACTTACTCTTAGAAAAACCTGATTTACAATGCTTTTGTTTGCATACATAAAAGTTGTTAGCAGCCCAATTCCAAGAGAAATTCCTGTTAGAAAATAAGTTCCAGTTAATTGAAAGAAAAAAAAATCAAAAAGGATGACATAAGCTAACAATGACATGAATTAAAATGAAACATACAATTTTAAAAGCTAACAGAAAATAAGTAACTGAAATGCATAAAGTAGATTACCAATAAAGAAATAAAATTAACTGATTTAGCAATTAAATAAGTCAGTGTTTTATTATGCCCTACCTGTTATATGCTGCATAACAAGTTTGACACCCAGAATCAAAATATATGGAAGACTTTTTTGCAACCACTTGAAGAGATAGCGGAATTCTGAGAAGGAGCTACTACCATGTTCTCCAGACTCCGTGGCAGTATCATCAGGCTGCCTTCCTTCACTATGGGAGTGACTCCGTAAGCGACTATGTACACATCCATGGGCACAGCTATGGACACCTGACCTTATATTTCTGGAGCTTGGATTTTCAGCACATTCTTTAGGTGTAGAGTTTATCTGGATATGAACATCTCCAGAATGAAGACAAGAACCTTCTGTCAATCTTGTATGGACACATTGGGAGGCTGAGGCATCCTCACTGCCTCTGGGTCCTGGGGGACTGTGTAGCTGGCTACGATTGCCTTGCATGGCTTTTAAATGCTTTTTCTCTGATCCAGATTTCTTTGCTTCAGGGCTGTGTCTCCTAAAAAAAATCAAAGAACAGAAAATATTCTAAGTGAACAGTTAAAATACAGGCAGTATATATTGCTCAAGAGTTGTCCTTTTTCACTAAAGGAGTGGCAGATAATCACTGCAGATGGATTTGCACGTTATTACTAGAGTCCTTCCTTCTCCCTTAAGGCCGAGGGTCTGCTGCCCTATACAAATTATCTTTTAGGGAACATCTGCTACCAAAAAGAGTTGAATTTCAGATGCCTCCAGTCCTCTAATGGCAGAAGGCGTTCAGCAAAATAGTTAAGAAATAAGGGTGAGCAGCAGATATTAATGGGTTCTAATACTCATACTGGATACTCTGGTACATTCACTTTGCCCAACTGGAGCAGTTTCATCTTTGATGTAGATTCTACATCAAAGAAGTTTCATAAGGAAAAGTGAGTCGGTATTTTCTTATTGCTTGGAAATGCTAGGAAGAAAAAAACATTACATCTTAATGCCTTAAGTATCATCATACGTAACAAACATGTCACCCGTGTGACCTACAAATTTCGTTTTATGCTGAAACAGCTTTCCCAAAGCTCATAAGGTTCCCATTAATTACTGGTGCTACCAAGAATATTACCTCCCCGTCCAAAAGAATGTTAAATACCTTTTTACAACAGGGATCCTGTGGGGAGTCACCAAGTAATTGCTAGGTTAACCCAAGAGTCTGAATAAAGGATAGTTACAGTCTGCCCAGTAAAACGCCACTATCGGTGCCGGGGAGAGGGAGGTGTCGGGAACGAGGACGCTGGCCGGGCAGGATCCCTAAGTGATCCAGCGTGGAGCCGGAATCCCGGCTGACGAAACGCAGAGCCTATCCCGGGCTGCCGTGCTTTTTCCGTTTCTCTAGGAGGCGGCTCGAGTTAACGTCAGAACATGTTCTGTGTCATTCTATTTCACTCTCAGGACTGACTACTGTTGCATTTACTGTGTGTGGCGGCTTGGGCTTTACTGCTCTTCACTAAAGGCTCTCACCCGGCTCCGACGTCACGGGTGCTATTTATTCCCTCGAACCTCTGAAGAGCGACTTTGAACAAGGCGGTTTCAGCGTCTTTTCTGTAAGTAGAAACACAGAACCCTCCCGCCGTCCTTCACGCACAGACTAGAAAGGGGAGAAGAATGAGCGAACCCAAGCAGCTCTTCCGGAATCCCCGAGGGCAGGGTTCCCCGCCCACGTCCGAGCCGCCAGTGCCTCACTTATTCTCCCCACAGCCCCCTCGCCGCGGCCCCCTCCCTCCGCTTCCCCCAGGCCAGACCTCTCATGACCAGGAGCGGACGGAGGCCTCGGCGGCGACAGCAGAAACAGCAGCACACGCCGCCTCGAGCCCTGCGCTCAGACCATCACCCGCAACCCCACAGCCAGCAGCTACGGCCCGGCGGCTGCGGGGGCGGCGGCGGCGCGCGCGCTCCCCCGACGTCCTCAAGCGCGCGCCCCGCCCGAGCCCCGGCCCCCCGCGCGGGGAGGGCGTGCGCGCCGCGGCGGGAGTGGGCTGCGCCTCGGCCGAGGCTGCCGGCGTGGCGCCGAACGATAGGTCGCCGGCCTATTGCGTATGTATGTGTAGTCCGCCGCGCGCCTCCGAGAGCCTGGGCGTTTTGACGCGAAAAATGTGTAGGCTCCGGAAGCTGCCCTCGGAGACGGGGTGAAGCGGGGACTGTCGTAGCGCCGGCCCCCCCGGCTCGTCCCTCGGGGTCCTCCCGTCCCGGGGCTTCTCGTCTCCCGAGACCCGAGCTGCCGGAGCCGCGCGGGGGGGCGCTGGGTGGGGCGAGAGCGTTGGGGTTTCCGGGGTCGGGTTTCACGAGCTTGGCTCTGGACCCGATGGGGGCCGGGCGGTGAAGTTTGAACTGAACTGGGTTTTCGTCATAATCGTCAAGTTGCGCTGTGGGCACTAGGCCCTGCAAAAACCTGAGATCAGAAGCAGAGAGAAGTGCCGGAGAGTTTGCGTGGGGGTGGAAGCGGAAGTTAGATTTAAAAAACCCTGCCTTGTGTGGGGTATCGGGGACTCTACTGCCCTCGCAGTAATTCTTCTGTTCATCTAAAATTGTTCTAAAATGAAAAGGTGATTAAGGAAAAACAAAACGAAAAAAAAAACCCTGCTTTTTTTGATCAACGGTCTAACTATATTTCAAGTGATACAAAATGTATTCTATGTATGTCCCCAACCACCAATAGCCTTTGCATTCTGAACGACAAGCTTCTTTCTGCCTTTTGTTTTTATTAGTTTATAGAGATTGATGTCAAGTAAATGTCTTTCAATAATTCTTGAACTTAAACATTCCATGCAATGTGGACTGAACTAACCTGGGGGAGGGGTTCAGTCTTCCTCGGAAGATAAATTTGCATGTATACGCAGACATCATGAGGTGAGGATCTGATGAAAAAGTTGTATTGTGTCTTTTTGTTAGTGTCTACCTGACTTAAAACCATTAAAACCTTGCCTAAGTTGGTTTGCTGGAAAAAAAAAAAAAAGAAAAAATACAATACAAAGAAATCAGAGAAACAATTCAGGGCACAAGTGAGATATTTACCAAAGAGATAAATATTTTTAAAAAAGGACAAACTAGAAATTCTGGAACTGAAGAATTCATTGAAGGAAACACAAATATATTTGAAAGCTTCAGCAACTGACTAGATCAGGCAAAAGAAAGAATCTCAGAACTGGAGATATGGTTATTTGGAAATAACCCAGTTAGACAAAAATAAAGGAAAAAGAATAAAAAAGAATGAGCAAAGCCTTCATGACATTTGGGACACAGAAAGCAACCAAGTATACAAATTATCGGTGTCCTTGAGCATGAAAAGTAAATCAAAGGATTAGAAAATCTATTTAATGAAACAGTAGATGAAAACTTCCCAAGTCTTGCAAGAGATTTAGATATTCAGGTAGAGAAGGCTAAATAATCCCCAGGTATATCCAATGCAGAAAGAGCTTCTCCCTTTCACATTCTCCATTACACATTATAATCAGAATGTATAATCAGACTGTCTAAAGTCAAAGATAGAGTACTAAAAACAGCAAGAGAAAAGCTTCTAGTCACCTGTAAAGGAAACCCCATCATACTAACAGTGGATTTCTCAGGAGAAACCTTACGGGCCAGAAGAGAATGGGATGATATATTCAAAGTGCTAAAAAACCTCCAATTGAGAATATCGTATCCAGCAAAAATTATCCTTCATAAATGAAGGAGAAATAAAGTCTTTCCCAGACAAGCAAATGCTAAGGGAATTTGTTATCACAAGAAAGACCCTACCAGAAATGCTCAAGGAAGTCCTAAACCTGAAAATAAAAGGACTACATTTACCATCATGAAAATAAATGAAAGTATAAAACTCACTAGTAAAGCAATCATACAAAGGAGGAAGAGAAAGAATTCAAATGATGCTTCTATAGAAATCCACCAGACCACAATGACAAACAATAAGATAAAAAGAAAGGAACAAAGAATACATGAAACAATCAGAAAATAATTAACAATATGACAAGGAACAAAGCCTCACATATCAATAATAACCTTGAATGTGAAGATATTAAATTATCCACTTAAAAGATATAGAGTTGCTGGATGTATAAAAATAACATGATCCAACTATATGCTGCATACAAGAAACTCACCTTACTAGTAAAGACACATTTAGACTGAAAATAACAGGATGGAAAAAAATATTCCATGCAAATGGAAACCAAAAGTAAGCAGGGGTAATTATACTTATATCAGATAGTGTTTTATCTTTAAGCTAATGTTTTGACTTTAAGCCGAAAACAGTAAAAAAAGACAAAGAAGGTCTTTATATAATGATAAAGGGAACAATCCAGCAAGAGGAGATAGCAACTCCAAATATATACACACCCAATGCTGGAGCACCTAGATTCATAAGAAAATCTCAGGGCCAAATTGATTCACAGCTAAATTCTACCAAATGTACAAAGAAGAACTAATACCAATCCTCCTGAAACTATTCAAAAATATCAAAGGGGAGGGAATTCTCCCAACTCATTCTACACCACCAGCATCGCCCTGATACAAAAATCAGACAAAGACACAACAAAAAATTATATATCAGTATCCCTGAATAATTTAACACAATACTAGCAAACCTAATCCAATAGTACATAAAAATATAATACATCACGATCAAGTGAGATTTATACTAGGGATGAAAGGATGGTTTAACATATGCAAATCAATACATGTGATACAGTACATCAATTTTAAAGCTCAGGTACCCTCCTCCTCAGCAGACCAATTAAATCACAATCTCTGAAGAATTTCTGAAGCCCCCTGGATGCTGCCAACACACAGACTAGGTTGGAACTGCTGCAGGGCCTTCTTCCTTTGAGAGTGGAAGAAGGAGAAAGAACAGCCCATTGACTTGTGTGTCAGTGATTTTCAGAACCAGTCATGAGATTGTTTCTCTCTGAAGGCTCCTAACTGGTACCAGAGCCGATAGAATGGTATACCCAATTGTCTTAGGTCATTTTTGTTTCTTTCTGATCCTTCAAACAGCCTTGGTTCTCAACAGTGTTTAATTTTTATTCCCTTCCCCTTATGTCTGGCTTTAAATCTGTTGGTTGTGGTTTGACCCACCCTAAAAAGGATTGGTGGAAATAGGGCTTTAGTGGAATGTCTATTGTTGATAACAATTAACATCGTACGGAATATTGAGATAGAATTGGCTCAACAGGCTGGAAAACTCTAGGCTTCCTCTAATCCAAGAAGGATTTACCAAACTGATATAATGATGATGATGATGATGATGAAAATAATAATTAGTTTATTATTCTTACTTGGGTATCAAAGCATCCAGTAATCAGCTACTATCACAAACAAATGGACATTCAAATTATGCCTTAGAGCACAAACAGCAATATTGATATTTTGGGCCAGATAATTTTTTGTCATGGAAAGATTGTAAGATGTTTGGCAGTACCCCTGTCCTCTACCCACTAGAAGCTAGTAGCACTGGTCACCCTAGGTCATCATAATCAAAAATGTTTGCAGACATTGACAAATTTCCCTGTGGGACAAAATCACCCAGGTTGAAAAACCACAACTTTACACACACGCCCGTGTGATCCACACACGCGCACAGGTGCATGCTTTTTATGTCAAGTTCTACGTTGCCACTTATGTACCTTATTGAACTTAAGCATCACAAAGACTCTAGGAGTAGATATTGTTAGCCTCCTTGAACAGATGGGAAATGTATGAATGGGCATCCCGGTTAACAGATGAATGAAGGTAACTTACCTAAATAAACTTAGAGAGTTAGAGAGTTTATTTAGGTAAGTTGTCCGGGGCCTCCTCATTAGTCAATGCTAGAACTGGGGTTCAAACCTAGGCCTGGTGGATTCCAAAAGCCGTGCTCTTATCCTTGGCCCTTTTATATTACACCACATTTTCTCTGACTTATTCTTAGCTTTTATCTCTGCTTCCTACCTAACTGCTGAGACTGCACATCAGCAAAACATTCTTCGCCCTACATCCCATGATGTGTCACCTATCTAAAATCAAGCCTTTTAAATATCTTGGTTTTACAGACCCGCCTTTCCCCAGCAGCCTTTGCAAAGCACAGCTTCCTTCTTGCACACTCAGGGAATCCTGCCTGCTCAGTTACAGCTGCTTTTCACTGTGCATCACAGAGCAACTCAGACAGAGCTGATAGATAACGGAACCTTGATGAGGATAGAGATTGCAGCAGCTATTTACTTAAGAGAATTAATTAACAATCAGTTCAAATTATCACACGTAGTCGGGCTGCATGTAATTTAAATTGCTTTTGCACGAAGTAATTCAGTAACAAAAAAAAAAGTTGGATAGAGGTTACTGGAATGTAAGAACATGCGGAGAATACGGTATACAGCCAAGTGGTATATGATTCTCTTTTTAATTTTGTGACAATTTTAAGTATAGCATTTTGAATGTAAGTGGTGTGCTACATTAAGCAACCATTTGGAGCACACTAGGCTTGTACTGAGAAAATTTTATGGAGAAGTTAAACTGCCATTCATAAAGTTATTTTAATTCTATATCTCTGTTTATATTTTTATTTTTTTTTCATTCCCCAGTGGGAACTATCTGTTGCTCATTAGAAAATCATCTGACATACACACATTTGAGAACCCAGTCTGTTCAACCCAGAATCCTGACATCTGATGTGAGTCACAATTTTTGGGTGAATGTTACTGACTTCTTCCATCTTTTATAGAAGGAATGCTAACAATAATTTCCCCAGATTCCTTCTTTTACAGTATTATTTGACATTGCACCCAAAGTATTATAAAGTAGCAAAGGCTCAAAGGAGCAACACATTAAAAAGTGGTGTCACATCTTCTGCGGAGGAAACTATTTCAGAATTAAATAAGGAACTTGTGAAAACTATATTTGGGATGTTATACATGGTCCTTGACATTGAATTAGAGAAAATTATTTTTTTTCAACAGAGAAAAACAAACCAAAATTAGGACAAAATTTACAAGCTCATCTATCTTTCTTGGAAAAAAAAATCTGAAGTGTATCTTAAAAGTCAGTGAAACAGAAAATTCACGTTTGGGTTCAAAGTAATTGCAAGAACCAATGGGCATAAGCTTAAGTAACAGGAAAGATAGACAGTTAATTAATTTTTTATTACCACTGAGCAAATGTTATTAATTTAATTCAATTAACATTTATTGAGTACCCACATGCAATAGATGAATCAATGGGACAGGAGCTATTAATTTATTTACTTTAAGTGATTAAGGAAACATTGTAATGATTTTTATCTTTTGCTCACTAAATGTGACTTTATAATCTCTGCATCAATGTAGTCTCTGTTTGAATCTTTATAGATATAAGCATTCAAATTATGAATCAGTAGCATCTCTCCTTCCCTGGCTCCTCTGATTCTAGTCTTCTTTTTTCCTCTTTCCTTTCCCTTTCTCTCTCTCTCTTTAATTCTCTGGCTGACCTGCCCTGTCTCTATAATCAGCTTTCTTTCCCCTCCAGCTCCTTCAATATATTTATTCCTTAAGACTTTGTCCTCTTAGTTCCTGTCTTCCTACCCTACGCTTTAAAGTCTTGTTCGTCCACACTCGCGAGTTAGCTTAGAGGCAGGCAATATTTACTGTGCATAAACTACATGCCTGGCCCCGTGCTAATCGCAAGAAGAGTAACAAATAGTCTTGGTCCTTGAGAAGCCCACAGTCCTCACAGATTGCAGTCTCACACTTGTATCTGACTATTGGATATTTTATCTGGGTTACCAAACCCTTTCTATTATGGTGTCTCTTTCTACTAAGCCCCACATTCTTCTTCCCAAACTGGATAACTGTAGCTAACCCTGGAGAATTCATATTTCAATTTCTCTTCATTGCTTTGGCACTTTTTCAGCTCGCTAGACTTAGACCTATTCTTTGACTTCTCTCATCCCTCCATCCAATCATTTACCAGTTCTTTTTTTGTGCTTCCTTCTAAATATCTCTCAGGTCTATGTCTGCTTAGTCATTTCAACCACTACCACTCAGGTTTAATCCTCTGCACCCTCAAATATGGACTATTTCAGTAGTCATTGATCTGTTTTTCAATTTTTCAGTCACATTTTTTTTAAGATGGGGATCTCACTGTGTTGTCCAGCCTGGATCCAAATTCCTGGGCTCAAGTGATCCTCCCACCCTAGCCTTCTGAGTAGCTGGGACCACAGGTGTGTGGGTCACTGTGCCCAGCTTTAGTCATTGGTCTTGACTATAGTGACAGCTCTCTTCAAGACAGCTTATACACTATTATGAAAATGATGTTTTGAACAGTATTCTTCTGATCATGTTACTCACTAAAAAAAGAAACACACACACAAAAATGCTAATGGTGCACTATCACCTGAATATTTTCTCATTCTCTTGTTCTCATTTAACCTATCCATTCTATCGCAAGTTGTCTTTTGAAACAGGTAGTTTGTTGCCGTTTCCTTTGGTGAGCTGTAAACTCCAGAAACCTGTATAAAAATTATTAGATAAGCCTTTAAGACAGGTTGATTTTAATTTTAGTTCCAGACCAAAACATTTAAAGTGAGTATATATTTCAAATGTATGAACCGTTTTTAAAACTAGAATGTCGACTTATATTTTCCCTTGGATTTAAACTACACTCTAGCTTAGAATTTAGTACTGAAATTATCCACGGTTGAAATCAGATCAAGGCGGACAAGTGACATTTCAAGGTGGAAGCTACCAAACCATTAACAAATTATTTTGATTAGTAAAAGTAATTCATTGAAGTGACATTGTGGAGAAAAAAATTTTTTTTCCTTTGTCTGAGAATTTTGTAAAGTTCCCACAAATGGCAGAAATTATTTTTGTTGTTGTTGTTAGAATATATGACTATATTCTCCATGGCTTGGTAGGTAATAACACAATTTATAAAATATAGGAAATCATTCAACGTGATCAATATCACCTCAACATGGGGAAAATTATTAGAAAGGGTCAGAATCACCTTTTCTAGATGTGTAGATCACTATTATTCTTATATCGAGTAAAATATGAAAGCAGATATTGCTGAAGACAGAACAAAATTAGGAAGATAAGGATTCCATGGCACTGATAAAAGCATATTAACAGGTGATTGATACTCAAAGAAGCTGAGTTTTCAAGAAAATCGTATTTTCTTCTTTGGAAGCTGAGTTATGAAGCTGAGTGGATAATTTTCTCTTGCTGAGGGGTGAAAGCTTCCTAAAATGTCCTCACCTTTTGGAAATGAATGGGAATAAGCAATTCATGGAGTATTCAACTGCTATATCCCGTTATATTGGATAAGACAAAGCCTTGGGTTCATTAAATCTAATTTTTGAGGGGGTGGATAAATAAGATAAATACATTTGACATTTTTTCCCTTTAATTTTCAAACGCCAGCTGTGGTTGGAAGATGTCCTTTGAAGACTTCCAAGTTAAAGTAGCAGGTGTATAAATCATTGTTTTGATTCGTCTTCCGCGGCCCTTCAACTGAAACTCTGCCTCGAAAACGTCAGATGAAATGTTTATCAAGGGCTGTGACAAGAGGACATTTTAAGCCTTTTCAATCAGCCTTAGTAAGTCTTTCTTTAAAAAGAGAGAAAAGGCAAAAGTATATTATTTCTCCAGAAATAATAGCAGTGAGTGTTCAAGGTGAAAAGGATCAAAGGGCGAATAAGAACTCAGTGAGGAAGGTTGAACACACCCACCTCCCAAGCTTCCTTCATACCTGCAAAGCAATTTTAATCTTTTGGGGCTGAAGTGGGGTGTTTTTTTTTTTTTTTTTTTTTTTTGGCTTAACTATTCGAGATAATTACCTTGGTGTCCTGCTCGCCACTACACTTTGCACCTGTAGACAGACACAGGCTAAGTGATATACTTTTATAGCCGGGTCATAAGCTGGTAACAAGGAACAATCGACTCCCACGAGATGGCTGAATCTTCTTCAGACACGAAAGCCGTTTGCAATTACAAGCTTCCATTTCATTTTTATGCAGTTACCTTCAGTTTAATGTTTGTAAAAAGAGTCTCAAGAAATTAAGATTATGTTATCCAAGAAAAAAAAATCAGTTAGCAGTTTGTATAGTTTGATGCACTTGGATTAGTAACAGGTTTAGGGCTCTGAAAAAATAAATGAAGCCGATCAGGCTATAAACTCATGCATAATTGGTATTATATATGCAGTTGATGTTTGTTTTTTACTGTCAGTGTTTAAATATAAATGTTAAGAAATAAACTATAATTATTCAAAACATCCTCTATTATGTTAAAGCCATCACAATTTATTCTTCCTAACTATCTGAATGTCACTTAAAGTCTCTTACACGCATTATCACAGTTGAAGCTCACAACAGATTTGCAAAGTATTGTTATCACTGTTGCATAAATGAGGAAGTTGATGGAGGGTGGGCGATGTCAGTGGCTCGCCCAAGATGACCCAGCTGGTAAGGTGCAGAGCTAGTACTGGAATTTATGACTTCTAATTCCTGTGGCAGTCGAACTTCGCATATCCAAAGTGCTTTAGAAACCAGGCACTCCAATTTGAGATTGAGATACTTTTCTGAAGTACAACTCCTTTGCAGCCCCTGACTTTCCTCTCTCCAGGTTAATTTATCTTGCTGGTATTTGATTAGGACGTGCTCTATGTGTATGTTCAAAACCGGAACTTCCATTTGATAACTAATGATTGCATTTTCCAAACTTACCCTTCAAAGCCCAACACGAGAGGCTTTCTACAACCGCGCCCCTCTCAAATCTAATATTAATAGATATTAATTGTTTCTTTGGGAGCCCCTAGAGGTCTGGGCTGATATCCTCACTAGGGCTCTTACTTTCGTTTATTGTACTGTGATTAATCGTGGATGCATTTCCTTTCCGCTTTCTGTTGTGAACTCCTTGAGGAAATGCATGTTCCATTCATCTTTGATTTCCCCAAACCTAGTGTGGTGTCTGGTGGAAAGCAAATGTTAAATGAATTTCAGGCAACTGGTGGACAGATTAAATGTGGGGTGTCTTGGCTTTCCCTGGACAATGGACTCATCCCTAGGAGAGGTTTCCTGAGATCATCCCACTGGCCTCCCTCCCCTGCTCTTGCTACGCCCATTGATTCCGGTGAAAGTCTACAGATTTCCCTACTTTGTGCTAAAATACATCTTGATTTTTATTTTGATTTGAATGCAACATTTGCATTTATATCTGTAAAACTGTGAAGAATATAAAAAGATACAAAGAAAATAAAATCCCCTACAATTTTACCATTTTTTTCTCTTTTTTTTTTCAATTTTACCATTTTTAACACAGTGTTATATTTGTTTCACAAAAATGGAAATATCTGGTGTTTGTATACATTTATATTTACATGTTTATATATATCAACTAGAATCAGAATATCTATTATAATTCTAATTTATAGATAAATTAAATATAATTAGAATATATTAGAGCACAATTATAATATTGATTAATAATTGCTTTGTATTAGACTAATTAATATCATATATTCTACTTCTAATTAATAGAAATATATATATAAAATATATAGTGCTTCCCAGATGTGTCACCCCTCTAAGAGCTTTGCATGTATTAAGCCATTTGACACTCCCAGCAACCCTATGTGGTGGAAGTACTGGTGTCACCCGTGTGTTTCACATGAGGACACAAGAGCGCAGGGATCTAAACTAACTTACCCAAGGTCACACAACTAGTAAGGGATGGAGCTGGGATTTTAACTCAGGCAGCCTGGCTCCAGGTCCATGTTCTTAACTAAAATACTATGCTTTGTCTAGATAGAGATTTAAAAAATTAATATTGAGATTCTGTGGAATATAATATATTATATATGTTATCATTCTATCGCAAACATTTCCCTACATCCTAAAGATTATTGAACAGCATGCTCAGGTCTCAGTTCAAATGTCATCTCCCCAGAGAGGTATTCCCTTAGGTTCTCAATCAGGGCAGATTTTGTCCCCCCAGGGGATACTTGGCAATGGCTGGATACAATTTTTATTGTCCTGACTGGGATGGGTACCACTGGCATCTAGTGGGTAGAGGCCAGGGATTCTGCTAAACATTCCACTGTGCACATTAACCCCTGTCCCACCACCAAAACCCATAAAAAATGCAGTTTCAAATATCTGTAGTGCCAAGGTTCAGAAATCCTTATATAAAGTAATCCCATGTCTCTCACCCCCAGCTGTTTCTGTCACTTCACTGCTTCATTTTCTTCAGTGTTTTTTAATATTTTGAAAATATTTTACTTGTTTACTTGCTTATAGGGCACTTATCTATTTCCCACCCTTGACTAAAGTACCACCTTTCAGAAAGCTTTGTCTGTATTAATTCATTGCTATCTCCTAGAAGAGTACCTGACACTCAACACACAGGGAATCAGAATACAGAGCATTTCTTGCATGATATATCATAAACTATTTATCAGTTCACCATTCAATAGAAACATAGGTTGTTTCCAAATTTTGCTGTCATAGTCTTGCAATAACCATTATTTTCATTCATCTTTTCAAATATCTTTTACTTACGTAGGTTGAATTCATAGGAAAGGACATATTGAATTAATGGCTGAATTTCTAAAGTTCTTAATATAATTTGCTAATTGCCTTCCAGAAAGATAATGTCAATTTATATTTACCCCAACGGTAACTGGGAGAGGTTTGTCTGCTCTTCTCTGACCCATTTTAGGTTTTGCCATTAAAATAATTTATTTTTATCAATTTGAAAGAAACTTTAATTCAAGTGTCCAATTTCCTACAGCTGGAAAAACAGTCTTTTGCCGTAAGAGGTAGAAGGTATTTTCATATCCCCTGCCTTTCTGTGGAATTATTTGCCCCACAACTAGATTCACGCGTAATTCTGAGAGCTCTTGTATTATGTCGGATTGGGCAGCTAAAGACAATTATTCTATATTTATAGATCAATAAATTCTTGTTGAAAAATATTTATTGAATGGTGATCGCATTTGGTTTATTCAGCTAGTTTATTCTTGTCTTCGAGTTAAGGGGGTTTGGAAGTGACAGGTCAGTTAATGGACTTAGGAGGTTCTCTATCAGCATCTAGGCCTTGACGGGCTAGTACCCATCTGTGATGTGCCTGTATAAATGTTGGGCAGAAATAAGGTCTGTACGGAGGTCTTGAGAGGCCAAAAGCCAAGCTGTACTGGTGGAAGGGCCAGAAGTATCAGGAGGGCGGGAGTGGAGGAGCAAACCACATGCTTATTCCTAACTCCTTTTGCCCTCTGTGTGTGCCCCATGTCTTATGGAATCTATCAAAAGGCCTAACCGGTGATTTAAGATCTATTTTCCTGGTGGTCCACGTGGTGGAAGTTTAGCCCAGTGGTCTCCAAAGTGACAAGTGTATGCCTAGAGACGGTGCAAGTCTATCCAGTGGGTTAGAGCACCTATTTCTATTTTTAAGACTCCGAATAGCTATTTTTGCATATTTTATAATGTACATTACAATTAACATGGTAGCATATGCATGCATTGTATGTGTGTGCGTGTGCATGTGTGTATGTCTTAGGTGGGCTTGCTATTGCCTCCCGTGTTACAGATAAAGGTTTACGAGGTTCACAGTGAACAGTTTGGAGACCACTGATCGAAGTCATAGAGTGAGGTCAGCGCTCTACACCCCTCTGCTCCTGAAGGAATCCAATTTTCTTTTGCTTCATTGCGGTGCCCAGGGTGTGGCTGCTGGAACGCTGACAGCCACAGCCGCTGCAGCAGTGGCCCGAGTAGACTTTTCCTCTGAGTTTCTATAGTGGTAACAGGATTAACAGGCTCTATTCTGGAAGTACTTGGGTGGCATAACACCTCCCAGCAGAACTATTCCTGACAAGGATGTGCAGATGGAAATGCATATTTATGTCACTTAAAGCCTACAAGAGACACAAGGATTTGAGCTATAACAATAAATAGAAAAAAAAAATTCTTCAGCATTTTTGGTAACCCATACTCGAGTGCATTGGCTGCGCTTGGCGAAAGACCTACAGTTTGCTCTTTGTCCAAGCATAAAATATTCAGCATTCAAGCATGTTGAGGTGAACTATTCTGAATATATTTTACAGTGTTAAAATAAGCTACCACAAAGTTAGTTTAAAATTTCAGGTCTTAAAAATAACAGGACAATTTTATGAAGTGTTTGAGCCATTTCAAGAAAAAAAAAAAAAGTCTCCCATTTAAAAAAAAAAAAACAGTGTTCATTTGTTCCATTTATTAATAATGACAGGTTTAAAAAAATTATTCCTAAAGGCCAAATAGTCATTGTAGTCAAGGCGTCCACATTTAAGGTGTTGTCTATCTTGCAGTCCTCAATACAGCCTCTCCTAGCTTTCTTCTAAAACACCTCTGAAAATACAGAAAAAGAATGCCCACATCCACAAAATTTAGGTTTGATAGTCCTGGGAAATATTTACACTAAATATCAACCCATTGGAGTTGAACTGAGTAATCCAATCAGTTTAGCTCTTATCCTAGCTCTGCTGAAAGTAAAATGAACTACTTTTGTTTTCTGCATGCTCCTGGTTCTGAAATCATATTTTGTGTCAACCAGAAAACTGGGCTTTTAAATCATGTCTTTTAAAAAGGTATTGCCTTTTGATGTAACCAAGAGAGCTATAGTTCTTTATCACCCTAACCGAGCCAGAAATAGCTTGTTACAATAAACAGAAGAACATTTTCAAAATCTGTGCAGGGTTCTATCCTTAGGTTGCAAGAAAGAACTCTATGAAGAAAAGAAAAATAATCTGAAGGAGTAAAGAAACTGGGATTAAAAGGCAACATGATAGATCCCAAGGGGCATGTGCGAAATAAGAAAGATACTGAAGAAGCCGAAATTGTAATTAGAGAATTAAAATCTGCATTAGAAGCAGTAAAATACAGAACTGACACTGCAGAAAATACCATTAGTAATGTAGAGGTAGAGAAGAAATTTCAAGCACTCTCCCATGGTTCAAAAGTACAGGACAAAGAATTAAAGTTATGATGGCAAAATGATGCCATATACAGAGGTCAGAGCTTGTAGATCTCATGTAAGAGATGGTTTCCTAAAGAAGAAATCAAAACATTCTAAATATAAGTTTTATTCAAAGATGATCCTGAAATGTATGCCCTAAGCAGAAACAATTTTTCAGTGTGTGTTCTACTGCCTAAAATTTAGTAAAAAGAGACCCAATCCTAAAAAGTATTTTGAATTACAAAAATAAAGATTCTTCAAGCATCCATGTAAAGAAAATGGGACCATGTAAGAAAGAACGGTCCTGATGTTGGCCTTGAATTGTTCTTGTACAAAACTAAGTGCCAGAACACAGTGGTGAAACACATCAAAAATTTTAAGAGAATAAGATTATGTTGCAATAAATTTATCCTTAGTTTGTCTTTTCTGTATGGGGGCACAATAGTCTCATATATTATCAGAAGACAAATATAACCCATCCTAAAAAGGTTTCTTAGGCCAAGGTGGGAGGATTGCTTGAAGCCAGGAGTTTTGAGACCAGCCTGGGCAATAGCTAGACCCTGTCTCTACAAAAAACAGAAAAATTAGCCAGGCATGGTAGCCTTGTAGTCTCAGGTGTTCAGGAGGCTGAGGCAGGAGGATCTCTTGAGCCCAAGAGTTTGAGGTTGTAGTGAGCTGTGATGACATCACTGTAGTCTATCTTGGGCAACAGAATGAGACCCTGTCTCAAAAACAAACAAACAAACAAAAAAACAAACCCCCAAAAACACCAAACTTTCTTGAAAAAAATTAAAATCATATTTTCACTGAATGAGAAAGAAAAAATTAGGAACTCAAGTTTTGAGAAGCTATAACAAGAGAGGAACATTAATTGTTACAAAACTGAACTGCCTACAAAAGCATCGAGGTGAATTTCAACATACAAAACTCACCCTGATTGGACTCAGCATAGTCCGGAACCAGGAAGTATGTTTGGTCTCCCTTTAGAATGGTATCTGGGTGTGATGTACAAGGAAAATTTTTAGTAATTAATTTTTATTCTTCATTATGGCAGTAACCAGGACATTATACACAAGACAAATTCACTGATAAAAGCTCCATCCACAAAAGTGTTTTTTGAATTTTCCAAATGTTCTTACTGAGCATGAATTTTCCAAGTTTTTAAAGTGAGCATTTCAATGCAGAAGGTTTTTTTATAAAAACTAAGAAAAATATTTCTTCATTGAAGAAATACTCCTTTTCAGCATGACAAATTAAAAATAGGAATCTTTAAAACGAGTCCCTCAAAGGACTAAGGTAATGATATGGACTAGAAACCAAGACCATCAAACAGAAATATTAGTGGCTGGAGTGGTCAGTGTGCGCACATTGATAATTTTATTCTTTAGAAAGTTTCATAAGTATTTCCTTTGTTTAATGAAAGGAATAATCAAACCAAGTATGATGTGTCTTGATTCTTTAACTTATTTCCAGACAGAAAGGAGGAAGGTAAAGGCATTTTGGAGAAGACGCTGGAACCCTTGAATGTTCTGATGAGGAAGCAATCTTTGGACCATGTAGGATGCATAAGGGTCAGGACGGGAGGAAATGAGCACCGTAATAACACAGCTGTACGGCACTGTCAAGTCACGTGACGCTTTCACAGCCACCATCTTATTTGATCTGCATTTCTCTCCTCCCCGTGCCCCCCGAATCTGTGTCTCCCAATTCCGTGAATGCTCTTTCCAGCTGCCATTTTGTCTCCTTAATATTGCCTTCTTTGTGTCTCACCTTACTGAACCAACCATCGCTCAAGACTCGGCGAAAATGATACTTCATTTATTCAACAAATAGTTGCTACTGTGCTTCAAAACTCTTCCAGGCCCTGGGAAGATGGGGATGAATAAAACCCATTTCCCGCCATCATGGAGATTTCAGCCCCTCCGATGCCTCTCTCTTGACTTGCATGGTGTAATGTTTTAAGTGCTGGTTCTCAGGCTGCTAGTTCTATAGGCTTTTTCCTATCTTATATTGAATCATCTAAAACACACAGAATAGCCAGCACCGGTGAAATATTTTTAGATCAAAAATTTTCAGCCGTGAAGTTCTTTGGAAAAGTAATAGAATTATAGAGTTTTAGATGTGGAATAAACCATCGATGTCAGTTGGTTTCCACACCCGTTCATCTGTTCACTTATTCGTCGGTGCCTGCTGTAACAATAAAAATAATGGTAGATGACATTCACTTCATACTATGAGAAGCTTTGGCTAAGTGCTTTAAATGAATTTTCATTTAACCTTCACAATAACCCAATGAGGAAGTTATTATACATTCAATTTTCCTAGTGAGGAAAATACATGTTAGAAAAGAAGGGTGCTGTGCCCTATTCGTTGTTGTATTCCTGCACTAGTAAAGGTTTGAGTAAGAATTTGAGTTTAGGCATTTGGAAGCTACAGTCCTTCCCCTTAATCGCTGTGATACATGCAGGAGATACAAAGATAAATGAGGCATGGTTTTTTGCCTTTGGGGACTTTATGGCCTATTTAAAGGAGACAAAGTTGTCAACAGACAGATTGCCCACAGGCATTCCTTCTGTGCCATCTCTAACCTGATTTTTGTAAACCCATATAATTCCCCTTAATGACTAATGACTGGTCGGAATTCCCCAGTGAGGCCAAGGTTCAAATGAAGGGGAAAAAAGACAATGAGATAGATCTTTTATGATAGGAGATAAGGCAATTTGGCTGTTGTCCCAATCCTTGGGACCCTGATTATGTCAAGCTATTATATCATTGTTAAGGCAGTCTTCGCATTTACGGGGCTTCCCTAAATTAGATGATGAGTGCTGGTCCTCATCCCATCAGTTGGGTAGATTAATCATCTGATTCCCCTTTAAGAACCTCAATCAATTAAGTTGTCATAGACAAAGAACAATTGAGCCTGGCTGAAATCCCAAGTGTTTAATAGGTGAGTGCTCTGGCTCTATCCCTTTTAGTAAATAACAACAACATTAACCATTACCACTCTTTATGCCTTAGCGTTCTCCAGGTGATTTTATGTTCCATAGCCTCCTCCCTACCCCCAGGCTTACAGAGACAAACACATTTCTGTTGGTCTTTTTCTCTGAAAGTCTCAGGTAGGAGAGCAGTCAGAGTCATGGAGAGCTGTAGGCTTGGGTGAAATTCTGAGTTATTCTTGGCAACTGGAGATGAAGACTCTGAAATTGTAGGTCCTCCGAAATTCTGAAGTTCTTTTATGTTACCATGAAGATAAAACTAGTCATTTTAGCTCATTGTTAAGAGCTCATTGACATTTTTATTTTCATCAAATGAGTTACATAAACTGTGCATTTTAAATCAATTTAAATAACTGATATTTATGGATTTGTGTCTATATGCTTATAATTTAACACTTTGGTTAGGTAGGCTTTTAGCAAAGCAATTCTTTACTGCTGCTAAATCTGCTTTGGACTGATGTTACTTTAATTGAATGCCAAATGTGCTTGCAGAAGCTCAAAAGTTTGAAAACAGTAACAGAAATTCTAAAGTAATAATACTTAAGATGGAACCGTAGGGCCTCCTGGGTTACTCCAACTTCCTAACCACTTAGCTAATGAAATATTCAAAACTGAAATGAGCCAGTCATACTTGGTTTGAAGTTGTCTCTTAGTGATACAAAAAGTATAAATATACCAGGTAACTCCAATTCAATAATTGTGGTAAACCGGAAAGAGTATTTTTTTCTCTAAGAGAGCTCCAGAAGTCATCAGAAGACACAGCTGATGTTTTAGAAGAATTGCATTAGCTATTGCCAAGGTCATTCTGAATGCCTTTACAGGTGATCAACTAGGCGAGTCCAACTAGTATACCCACAGAGTTTATACATCGTGCTGTATAAACACGATAGTGGTCGTGAGTCCATCCAGACCTTGTTCGATAGTGCCTATGGCAATGCTCCTCAAACTTTAGCATCCATCAGAGTCACCTAGAGAGCTTGTTGAAACACAGATTGCTGTATTATACCCTCAGAATTTCTGATTCTGTAAGTCCAAGTTAAGAGCAGACTTCAAATTTCTAAGAAATGAAACTAAACAGAAAGTGATGGAAGACCTGGCAAGTCTTATGACCAACCTTCTGCCACCTGCTTCAGATCATTCTCATTGTTCTGTACTGTCCTTTTAGTCTATTTGTAGCAGGATGTTAATACATGAAAGTGACACTTTTTGTCGAAGTTTTCATTTATTGTGCACCTACATGAGTCACAAGGCAACTGAAATTCAGAGAGATGAAGCAACTTGCTCAGGGTCACATAATCAAGACTCAACCTATTAGGTAGAAGGCAAGGGATTCTGGGTCTCCTAGGGACGAAATGGGTGCTGTTGCCTTGGTGTAATTACTCCACCTGGGAAGAAAGACAAGGGCGGGCCCCAGATCTCCATCTTGGTTCTGTCCCACTCTAATCCTACCCTGAGCTACTGTCATACCTGGGGTAGGAGGGAACGTCCTACGAATCTGCCAATCAGAACTTGGTGCGTCAGCTGCAAAAGAATGCAGAGGACTCTAGCCCACAGGCCAAGCAGCATAGGTACCATAAAGTCTGGAAAGTGATCTAGAACCCACATGCCTGACTCAGGTCATGCTGCTCCCAACTGTCCAATCAAAGTGGTTCCATGATGAATTGAACCATGGAGAGGTCCCTACCTGGACCCTACCATAAAACAAACCACAGATCGTAACCAAGCTCTCTTTTCTTGCACGGCAAGGGGTCTGGTCACCATCAGTGGAGTATGTATCTTATTCAGTAATCCTATATCTTGTTCTTGCCCTGTAATCCTATTTTAATCCTATCTTGCTCCCCGTCAATAAATTTCACCTCATGCTTGTCTTACTTTAGTGTATTTGGTCATTCTTCGACCATGGGTGTGCCAAAGACTGACATTTCAGACTGAAACCTGACAAACCCGGTTTGTTCTGACATTAAAGTCCTATCTCTTGTGACCACCTATCTCTGTACAGGTTCCTTAAAATCAAGTGAGATAATGCAGAACATTGATATAAACACTCATATCCAGCACTTTGGGCTACATAAGTTTGAGGATATTTGAGTTACAGTTAGGAATAATTCCATCTTTTCCTTCTGAGCAAAAGTTACTTTTGTAGATTTCCAGGAAACTAGTGTAGTGCCTCAATTGAGAAAGGTCAAAGTTCTCTCCCTCTAGAAAATGTGAAATCGGTTGACAAATTATTGTCCTTTGGGTTGTCATAATGAGTCTTACAAGCTGTTTCCCGGTGCCCTGTCCCAAGTTCATCCCTAAAACTTAAATCTGAAAATTTTCTTGTCCTGATATACTTACTGCCCAATTTTAAAAGCATCTTGGAACAGGACCAGGTCAACTCCAAGGTTGCTTGCAATGAATTTAATTCACATGCAAATGAACGTTAACTGTCTTGGGATTCCTTTAATGGTTTTTTTTCTGGGGTAAATTTGCTTTTAGCCACCATTTTAGACTTGATCTTTGTTCCTCCTTTATTGTGCTAGTTCTCTGACATCTTTTTGTCAATCTGACTTTTGCACCGCCCACCCCCTTTTGGTTTTCTTTTCCTTCTTGACTATAACCTGATACACTATCTGCATTGGAAATACACAAGATTGCAGTACCTATAGTCTTTATATATGTCTCCATGTTATCTTAATCTCTATTCTTTATCACGATCTTGTAAAAAACACCAGGTTAATGTAAAAACCGAAGCCCTGTGTGTCTCTTTATCACTAACAAGTAGAGGGGAAATAATGGAACGTGGATGAAACTGGATTAGTGAACTTTGGTAAATAGCCAACATACATTTCCTTCTAAGTTTGTAAGTAGGCTGATTTTAAGTCCCAGCTAAGGTTTCTACATGGACCAGACAGGTTGCATTCTTCCCCAGTCTTCCAAGTACAGTATAACGGTGGATAAATAACCCTGGCACATTGGAGGGGCGATTTCATGCTACACCTGATGGTGCAAACCTCATGGCTCGGCTTCTTTCCTTCATTATGTTCTACCACCTATTCTGGAAGCCCTTTGGATGAGCTCCAGATGTTTTATAAAAGGTGGCATTTTTTATAAAGAAAAACACTTCCTTCTCTTGCTGGCAGCACTTAATGAGTGTGTTCTCTGAAGATAGGAAAGCACCCTGTGGAGGAGACATTTAACTCAATGCTATAATTTCCCGCAATGCTCACTAAGTGTCTGACTTTACAATGCCCCTTTGCCTTCTCAAGTGCCAGAGGCAGTAATGGGGTCAGTCAGAGAGCTTCCTTCAATACTAGGGAATCTACCCTCTGAGACCAGTGGAGTTAAACATCGGGAGAAAATTCACCCTCTGTGTTTTATTTTATTCGTTTAGACACTCACTCAGCAAATGCTATTTCCAATTCTGTTCTCTTGATAACATCACCGCAATTTTTGCGGTTTTTCCCACTTACCCGTCCAACAAAGAAAGGAGATGGCTGGAAACGTATGTAAAGTGAAAAGATAATATTATATCTTCTTTCACTTTTATAAAGAGTGGTAAAACAGATTCATTAGTTTTGACTAAATGCAAGGTTTCCGTGAGGATTTTGGATAGGTGGCATGACAATGTTGATTCGTGTGCTCAAGACAGTGGAGGTTAAAACTGTTTGGAAAATATATTTCTCTAATGTATCTTGGGGTTTGGAAGAGTCACAGAGTAAATATATAGTAGATATTTTTCAATGTAAGAAAAGAATTTTCAAAGCAGGTATGTCTTTTCATGAAAAACCTTTTGTGCCATGATGAGCTAGCCTACAAAAAGAATATTTTTGGGGGGGGATTAATAAGAGAAAGTAATTTATAATACTGATATGTCAATATATTTTTCAATAAACTTTTCCCCAGATTTTTTTGAATTCTAGTCAGTGTAAGAATTATATGTCTTCCTCCCACTTTGAAAGTGGCACAAGGTGCTTATTTGCAGAGTTATGCTGTTCAAATCGTCACTAGAATAGAAATGTCATGACTCAGTTAACAATGCTTTATTATTCAGATTGATCTTTTTTTATAGTGTTCTTTATCTCAAAAACATTGTAAATCAGATATCTACCTCCCACTCCTTTGTTCATTTGCATATTTTTATTATTCTAGTTTAAGAAAGCAATGATGTGTCAAGAGTCAGTGTATACTGTTTATGTTCTCCCAGCTTCAAAATCCTTTTCTCTGTAAAAGTGAAGATGCCAGAAGAATGCCTAATTCTCAAGTTCTCTATAGACATTCACAAAAAATTCTGTTTCTCTTCTGGATCAAAAGCAGTTTAGTGTTCTTGAACCCACAAAGATGAAACAATAGAGTGGAAATATATTTTAGTGATAAGAACAAAAGAATTTAAGATTTATGTCTTTTTTAAAAAAATGCCATTCTTTAGTTTAAGCTATATGAATATCCACAATAAGATCTAAAATATTACAGTAATGCCAAAATGCTAAAAAAAATTATATTACATATTTTGTGTGTTTCACTGTGAATGGAAAATTTCGACAAAAAATATTTTCTTTAATCAAAGTTTAATTTCAAAAGTAACCCATCTTCAGGATAACTATTCTTTCCTGACTCCCAGAAGAAATTGTCTTGTAACTGATGTTAGTTTGCCAAAAAAAAAAAAAAAAAAAAGTGCTTCATTGATAGAGATTCAGAGATAGACTGTTTTTTAATGTACCACAAAATTTTGGGAGAAGAACCTCTGGTATGCTTGCTCTAAGTTGTTTATCCTTTTTCTGCTGTCTAGATTACATAAATGAAAGGAAAATTTTCTAAAGTCAATTACTGGAACCCAGTGAAACACTTAAGGTTGTTCACTTCTTATTTTTTTAAGTGTAGTGCTAATGTTGAAAAGTAAAAATTAAAAGAAAAAAACAGGAGTTTTATACAGTTAGAAAGGAAAATGGATTTTCCTCCCATTAATATTTTTCATGAATCATTTTTTTTTTGACTGATGACACCCAAGTTTGGCTTGTATCCTGATTTTCTTTACCTATTAAGATGTTATACCTCAAAATTCCTTAATTCTTTCAACAAATGTGATTGAGTGTCTACTACGTAGCAGACACCGTACTATGTGAGGAGAAATTCAGATAATAGACATAAGTCTGCTGTCAAATAGCTTCTAGTCCAATAGCAGAGTCCAGGGACAAGACACTGAGAATACCATGTAATAAATGCTAAGACTGAGGTTATGAGTGTGTCCATGTGGGACACTCTGCTTAGCTTCCGTAACCAGAGAGATCTTCCCAGAGAAGATGAGCCAAGAGCTGGATCTTGAGGAAGAGTAGGAAGAATGTACCTTCCCCTTTGTAAAAAGCATAAAATTTTTTGTGAATTTTATTATAAATGATCAACACCTTACATGTAAGAAGAGGAAAGGAGTCTGTGGAGGAATTTCAGGAAGTAGGAGAAAAACCCATAGATAGCCAAGAAAGGTGAGTGTGTAATAGAATTTAGTGGTCAGCGGTGTTAGTGCATACATTAGGAGTACTGTGTGTTCAGAATCCCCCCATTTGCATATATTGGTACATCCAATCCTTCAAATACAGCTAAAGAAGATGTCTTAATTACACTATTGTTACCTTATTGTTACCTATTGTTACCTTGTAACTATTGTTACAATAGTTACTATTGTTTTGTTTACCGAAAACTCAGCACTTGTACTCAGCGTGCTGAAGATACATCAGAAGAACGAGGACAAGTGGTTTGAAGAGAAGCAAAGAGAAGATTTACTAATTTGCTGGCAAATGAGGAGGATGGATACTACTGTCTAAAAATGCCATTGTTCTAATAATAATCAGAAATACAGAGCTTTT
>CAUYRT010043889.1:0-30870 GCA_963574885.1 Lepilemur ruficaudatus
AAAAATTAGCCGGGCATGGTGGCGCATGCCTGTAGTCCCAGCTACTCAGGAGGCTGAGGCAGAAGGATCGCTTGAGCCCAGGAGTTTGAGGTTGCTGTGAGCTAGGCTGACACCACGGCACTCACTCTAGCCCGGGCAACATAGTGAGACTCTGTCTCAAAAAAAAAAAAAAAAAAAAAAAATGATGGTATAAAGGTGGACTTGATTGTACCTCTGCATTCTCACAGTGCCTGGCACTGTTCAAAGGATGCCTACATATAATGCCACTGTCTATAAGTTGACTGGTATCTCCATTCAGTTAGTTGCCCAGGTACCATATAAAATACTCTAGGCTTTCAAATTATTTACAGTGATGATTAAAATTAGTGTTTAAGTCCATCTCTTGTGATAAAAACCATCTTAGATTTCTGTATTGCTTGATAATTTTTCGAAGCATCCATACATTATTTTTATCATTTAATGCTTGTAATAACACCATGAAATAGATTGAACAGGTAAACCATTTTGCAAATGGTAAAGCTTAAGACACCAGGAAATTGTGACCAGTTTGCTGTAGGAGTCACCTGACTCCATTCTATCCATTGTGTCATTTTTCCATGAATTCCTTCCTCATGCCATTCTGTTAATGTCCTACAAGTTATATATGTAGCAAATTTGAACTTTTTCATTATATTTTTTTTTAACTCTACTATTCCTTACCTCCTACACAGGATGTAGTTTTAGTTATATGCATTATTCTTTTCTTCTTCTTCATTTGCAGTTTCTGGAACAAGCCATTTTGAACATTTATGTAGCTATCTTTCCCTACCAAACAACCTCATAAGCATTTTTCAAGAAAATAGTGAGATAATGAATTTACTGATTGAAAGGTAATGATTATACACTTTTCTTTATTGTATTAAATAGTTCAGTGGAACCAAAATAGGTATCGCATACATGGCAAAATTCTCAAATAGTGAGCCTGGTAGAATTCAACACATGTAATTCAAACTACAGTGATTAGTCTTTTTTAACTAAGAATTTGACTTTGGGGTAAGGTTTTTGCCAAGCTAGTGAGTAGCATAAACAGATTTGCATGGAAAGGGAATAGTAGTAGAAATGTTTATTTCCTTACATGAACTTACTTGTTAAGGACTCTGTTCCATAGACTTTTAAAGCTGAAAAAAACCTTAAAGATTATCTAATCCAGTGCCTACTTTATATTTGAGAAAACTGAAGTCTGGAGAAATTGACCTGTCAATCATGTCAAGTTAGTTACTGAGTTAAGGTTTATATGGTTGTCGTACCCACAGCATGGGAGAAGATACTTACAAATCACTTATCTGGTGAGGGAATATGTATATATCCAGAACTCATACAACTCAACAATAACAAAAAAAAACAATAACAAAAAATGGGCAAAGGGCTTTGAACAGGTATTTCTCCAAAGAAGTTAGTTATTCAGAAGACCAATAGGCACAAGAAAAGATGCCCGACATCACTAATCATTGGGGAAACGGCAATATGTTACAGTTTCACACCCATTAGGATAAAATATTATAAATATTCTTGTGATTTTAAAAGTTGCAGGCAAAATACAGTATTTCTCTAAGCTTCTTTTGATGGGTAAATGTGTTAACTCAAGAAGATTGTTTTCCTCTTACTGGCTATAGATGGGGAAAAATTCTAGTTCTGGCTGTTTAAAAGTAATAGTGTTTTGTGTTCTCCCCCCCCAACCCCCATTTACATTAAAGTTGGTGCCATAACAATGAAGTTAAAAGATATCTACAAGGTGAAAGAGATGCTATAAGGTAAGTTAAAGATCATCAAAAACTTGATTGGGGGCGAGAGGTAGGGAAGAAGCAGGGTGTAAGTGCTGTATTCCCTCAAATCTGTATTCCCTTGCCTTCAGCAATTCCCAACAGTAGGACATCTTGCCTTCATACTTTCTTCCTAATCTAATTATGAGGGGTTTGTAAAATTCAGAATAATGAACATAAATATACTACATTATTTTTGGCAGAGGAAGCAAATAACAAAATTATTATATATTGGAATATTTGCTTTAAAAAAATATATGTTCTCTTCCTAGGTTTTTCTTAGCTCTATTTTTTTCCTTTTTTGTATTATGAAAAATTTCAAACTATCCAAAAATTTAAAGAATAGTATAATGAGGTTCCACACACTTGTTACGCACATGCAGTAATTATCAAATCATGGCCATTTTTATATTTATTTTTTCTTCATTCCTTTTTACATTGATTGATTCTATTCTGGTTCTGTAGTAAAGTATGCTCTACTGGATGATAACAAATGTATTTCAATTGTTAATGCAGGTTCAATATCTCTAATTCAGAAGCCCAAAATTTGAAATGCTATATAATCAGAAATTTTTTGAGCAGCAACATGATGCACAAAGGAAGTGCTCATTGAAACATTTTGGATTTCGGAGTTTCAGCTTAGGGATGCCAAACCAGTAATGCAAATATTCCAAACTCCAAAAAATCCAAAATCCAAAGTACTTGTAGTCCCAAGCATTTCAGATAAGGGATAGTCAACCTGTAACTACTTGATTCTGCTAAATACATCATCCATAAAAATCAGAAGACTAAAGGAGATATCTGTTCTATTTGTTTACTTTAACACATCCAGAAATAATAACACCTCAATTTTATTAGGTTGAAATTCCAGTTTTACAAGTCAGTAATGGATGAATATTACCAGTTTCATATGGTTCAACCCTGCATTCAGAAAACTCTTAATATATGGAACAGTAGTTCTCAATCTGAAGAATATATCAGAATAATCTTGGAAACTTTTAAAAAATACTCAAAACAGTACCTACCATATCTAATTCCTCTGAAGTTGAAGTCCTAACTTGTATATCCCCTCAAAACTCCCCCAAGTGATTCTGGTATGATTAAGACTACTGTCTAAAGTGATTCCCCCCTCAGTTTAAGTTTGCAGAAGGTAAAGTAGTGAAAGGCCACACCATGTTGCCTGTGTGGGGCAAGTGTGGGCACGTGGAAACCTTGCACTGAGAGTGGTTCCTCAAATACTGGCTGAATTTGAATCTATAATAAATTTTTTCTGAATTGAATCATAGGATCAACATGGCCTGGTATTTCTCTAATGTAAAGAAAATATATCTACTACTGCATCTCTCTTGCAACTCATTTGCCTTAAGATCACCCTAATAAGCATATCCCCTTTCTGTCTTCTAAATTCTGTGGTTGGACTCTCCATTAGTATGTTGTTTTTATCTGGAAATGAGTATCTTCTGCCTCTCCCCTTCTCACAGCTACCGAACTTTCAGTTAAATGGAGCATATACTAAGTACCATCACTACTTTCCTGATCATTTATTCTGAGCTCTGCAAGTAAAACTGTGAACACTGAGTCATTTATGAATGCATCTTTAATTTCTTACTACAGTTTCTTTTCTTTTCTTTTTTTTTTTTTCTTTTTTGTTAAGACAGAGTCTCACTCTGTCACCCAGGCCAGAGTGCAGTGGTATCATCATAGCTCACTGCAACCTCAAACTCCTGGGCTCAAGCAATCCTCCTGCCTCAGCCTCCCAAGTAGCTGGGACTACAGGCCTGTGCCACCACACCCGGCAGATTTTTCTATTTGTAATAGAGACAGGGTCTCACTGTTGCCCAGGCTGGTCTTGAACTCCTGAGCTCAAGTGATCCTCCCACCTCAGCCTTCCAAAGTGCTGGGATTACAAGGGTGAGCCACCACTCCTGGCCAGTCCAGTGTCTTATATCACTGTGGTAGCACGCAATCTCTCAGATTCAGTCTTCTTTTATTTGTTTTGACTAAACTAAGAATTACCCTGTCCTCACTATAATATGACCTTATATTAACTGAGTTTTTTTAACTTTTACATTTTTTTTAGCTATCCAAGAGAATCTAACAAATTAATAGACCTTCCAGAAGATTACAGCAGCCTCATTAATCAAGCATCCAATTTCTCGTAAGTTTTGATATTAGAGCATTGAACATTCCCTGCCACTGGAAACACTTACCTCTCTACAAAGAATTTGAGGGATTTTGTTACTGTTCTTCATTTTGTTTGGGTAGGGAAGTCATAACATCAGTAATACTACATACTACCTAACTTGTAAAAGCATCATTCCACCATGCATCAGAATAAGGGTGGTATGGGTCAAATTTGAGTCACAAAAGGTTATCTGAGTAATAATTGTACTTTAAAATAATAAGAATTCGGCATACAAGCAGCATAGAGAATTAATACAGTAGTATAAGAACTTAAACATTACCTAGACAGTTGAACCCCCTCCCCGCCCCCCCATCTCTTCTCTGTTGCCTCCTCTTCCTTCCTTCCCCTGCAGATATCTACTGTTCTAAGTAGAGTATTAAGCATTCCTATGCATTAACTACATAGGTTTATATTCCTAAGCAGCATATATTATTATTTTTGTATGTTTTAAGCTTTATTTAAATATTGTACTAAACATATTCTACAGTTTTTTTCACTCAGCGTTGTTTCTAAGATTTATCCATGTTGACATAAGTAACTTTGTTGATTTTCACTGCTCTATAGTATTCCATTACATGACCATAGCACTATCTATCTTTTTCTCCTGTTGATGATTTTATCTCCCCCCTCTCCATTATTGATTGTTTCCAGTACATGGTTTTTGTGTATATGTGTGAATTGTTCCCTGTTCCCTCTTCTAGGAATAAATTTGCCTGTACCATAGGATATATGCTTCTTTGGCTCTTCCTGATATTAGAAAATTCTTTTCCAGGGTTATTTTTTACCATCAGCTCTTTAGCCACTCTTTTTTAGAGCAATGACATGTGATTTTTTTTTTCCTGTGGAGGTGCCCCAAATCAGGTGGTGATAAAAGCAGAGCCCCAACTCTGTGCCTTGTGTGTGGAACTCTGCTGTGCTCCCAGAGCTACTGCTGCCAGACTGAACTGGAAGGGGAGGACGTGGGAGCCTGCACAGCTCACACCTACTCCTGCGGCTCTGGGGCGGGCATCTTCCTGAGGTAAGGACCTGCAGAGGGCTTTTTAGCTTTGGCTCTGCCTCAGTGTATGCCTTTTGGGGGGACAGCACAAAAAATCACTACATTGCAGAGAAATTTGAGACCACTGTTCTGTGTTTTATTCATTTGAGAAACACGAGGATCTTTGTCCCCTTACGTCTCACATTTGACTCATGCCAACTCTGCTTTGGTTCTTCCATTATCATCATTCGCACTCCTCCTCTCCCCACCGCAGGTGACAGTTATGTTCTGCTTTCTTCATTTCTCCCTCTGACATGAAACTTCCAGCTGTCCCTGATTTTTCTGTCCACCTCCGGTCAGCACTCTGTTGTGTCCTAGTGGCTTTTGGATTTTACCTCCATTCATTCATGTCGCAAGCTGGCATATATAGTTGTGTTCATTCAACAAGGTACAACAGGTACTTAATGACTATGCACTAGGCTTTGAGAATACAGTAGTCAACAAAGCAGATAAAAATATCTGCCTTCATGGATGGAGCTCATTTTCTAATGTGAGAGAGCAAGAATAAACAAGACCAATAAGAATTTAGTTAGTGGGCTGGGCGTGGTGGCTCACACCTGTGATCCTAGCAGTTTGGGTGGCCAAGGTGGGAGGATCGATTGAGGTCAGAAATTCATGACCAGCCTAAACAAGATCAAGACCCCCGTCTCTACAAAAACAAAACACAGAAAAATCAGCTGGGCATGCAGTGGCACGTGCCTGTAGTCCCAGCTACTCCAGGAGGCTGAGGCAGGAAGATCACTCGAACCCAAAAGTTTGAGGTTGCAGTGAGCTATGATGACACTGTGGCACTCTAGCCTGGGCCACAGAGTGAGACCCTGTCTTTAGGGGGAAAAAAAATGAATTTAGATAATGATATATGCTGAGGGAAAAAAATCAAACAAGAAGGGGAAGATGAAACGGCAGCTGGAAAATTTTAGATAGCAGAACAAGGAAGGCTCTCTGAAAACATTACTTTTGAGTAAAGACCTCTAAAGAAGCAGGGGAGAACATTCTCGGCAAGGAGCAGCTAGTACAAAGTTGCTGAGGTAGGAACATGCTGCCTACGTGTTGAGGGCAAGGAGGCTGGTGTCGCTGCAGTTTTGTGTGCAAAGGAGAATATCGTGGGACCTGGCATGGCCCAGTGATACCTCTCAGTGAGGTAGAAGCCATTTCAGGGTTTGAAGCAGAGAAGTGACAGGAGTTTGAGCTCCTCTGGGGCATAGGCTATATCCACATCTCAGTCATCTTAGTATCCCCCCAGTGCCTTGACAATTTCTCTTGTCAACATTTCTTGACAAATATTTGTTGAATTGGGCTGAATTATTAATACCAGAAAAAGTCAGGCAGATCTCTCAAAGGAATCAGGGGACACATTGTTAAATGGCCGTTAAATGTAAAAGTAGCATTTTCCCTCGCCTAGCATATTTCCAAATTCTTCTGGTCCTGTACAAAGTGTGTCACCTTGTGTCTCAAATAAACCTAATTCATAATGTTTGTGCACAATTTTTTTAAATGAATAATTTCCTCATAATCGTAGTTAAAATACCAGTACCAATTTTATGTTTTCAAGGTAACTGTCTTTCTCACATTTAACAGTTCTTTTTTGTCTTGTTTTTTATTTCAATAGATTCAATAGATTTATGTGGTGCAAGTGGTTTTTTGTTGCATGGATGAACTGTATAGTGGTGAAGGCAGGACTTTTAGTGTACACGTCACCCCAAATAATACACATTGTACTCAGTAGGTAATTTTTGATCCCTCCCACCCTTAACAACTTTTTAAATTCTATTACTTGAGCTGTCAATTCCTAATCCTAGGTGTTCTTCCCCCTCACTATGTTGATTTGCAAGATGGTCATTATTGATTACAATCATTTTAGTTATTTTGAAAACTTAGGCAGATGGATTGATACTTTTTTAGGATCTGTTTGCTATAAATGTTGTTTCTTCTCTTTCAACACTGGGATTGTTTATTTTTATAATAAAGACTTCGTTCCCTTATTCTGCGATAAGTTTTCTTAAAAAATAAAAAAATAACACTTCATTCCATTTGGAAGTAAAACCAAACCTCAATTACTAATGTGTAAATGTAAAATGTACGAATGATCTCTCTACAGAGTACGGGAATGTCAAGTGCTATTTTTAGCCGGCAAAACCAAAGGCTGTTTTTATTCTCCTCCTTACCTTGATGACTATGGGGAAACTGACCAGGGACTCAGGTAAGGGCCCATCCTGGGGGGCTGGGCTGGCAGACTCCGGGCCTTCAGAGCCCTTCAGTACGTGGTAAACATGGTGAGCCGTGTGGTCCTGAGGGTGGCTCTGCTAACACCCAGGGGACTCAGGTGGTTCTGGCAGAGGTGGCTGTGTTATCTTGTTTTCCAAGGAGGGAACCCTAGCTGCTTGGTTTGGTATTCTCTTCCCAGCCTTCAGAGTGCCATGCGGAACATCAGGATAGGTCAGGGGAAAGAACAGGACAGAGTGCAGCTTCATGCCATTTACCACTCAAAGATCTGTTTGAATTGCCGTGTGACATCCACAGCATCAGAGCACTACAAGATGGCCTGTTCTAACTTGTGTGGCTGTGTGTGTGGGAGACCCAGCGTTCTCCAGGTGATAGAAAAAAACAGGTCTTGATTTTCACAGTATTTGAGGCAAGTCACTTCTACTCTGGTAGCTTCTGTAGTATATTGTAAGCAAAATGCTAACCAGCAGTTCCCTCAAGCACCGTGAAAGGACTTCTTTTAGGCCATCTCTTTGCCCAAACGAAGTAAAAGCTTTAATCTAGATGTGACTGGTACAGCCTCTAGTAGCAGAAGTTGAAGGCCTGGAAGCCCAGGCAGGGGAGGTAGGTGCCGCAGGCGCCTGGCTGCAAGGCTGTGTCCACACGCCACCTGGTGGTGGTTCCCGGTGTGAGTCCTAGGGCGAGGACTCCTGGTGAGACAGTGAGAAGACTGGTACACTCTGAATTGGGAGCACAGGTGCCTGGCTCAGGGAACTGGGCCCAGGAGAACCCACCCAGGCTTGTACTTGTGGTTAAATTAGACCTGGAAGCCACACACATTTGGCTGCTTCACTGAGTCCTCGTGGCTAACAGAGCACTCTGAGGAACATTCCGACTCCTCCAAGAGTTCACTCACCCTCTCCTCTGCCCCCCCTTTTACATGTTACCAACAAAATGGACAGTGAATGGGTAGTTTTAGCCTCTCAACCCAGAACCCCGCTCCCCTCCCCCACTCCCTCACCTACTCTGGGCACGGGTGGGACGTGTGCTTTTTCCTCCCCATTCCAGCAGACGCTGACTCCCCTTCAGCTGCTCCCAGCAAACCTTTAGAGCTGATGTGTTTTGTTAATAGCCACAGTTACCTGCTGGACAGAAATCTTGCAGAGGGTCTAAAACTAATAACTTGGAACTTTTCCTAAATCAGGAAGGGTTGGAGTATGATAGATGAATAAATAGAATGCATCCTGAGTGACGTGTGTCTTCTTTCTAGACGGGGAAATCCTTTACATTTGTGTAAAGAGCGATTTAAGAAGATTCAGAAGCTCTGGCACCAGCACAGCATCACAGAGCAAATTGGACACGCACAGGAAGCAAATCAGACACTGGTTGGCATTGACTGGCAGCATTTATAATATCTTCACTACCAAAAACATAAACTTGGATTTTTGTAACACAGTTGGCTTTTTAAGAAAGAGAGTAGGATATAAGTTCTGAATTTTGAAATAAATTGTTTATTTAAATTTTCCTTCCCAGTTTTATTTTTATAGTTTCTGGCTCCAGGAACTGATAAAAATCCTCTTCCATGGGCAGATTTCCTTGCCCTGTTTGCTGTGTCCCCCAAATGTAAAGCCCTGAGTATCAGGCTCCGGCGAGGAGCTTCTCTTCCCGGACTGGAGCACAGCCCCTTCGGGGACGTCTGAGCCATTTTACGTTGTTGATTATAGTGAACTCCAGGTCTGAAGCTGATTCAATATAGAGGACAGGAAACGAAGTCTCTGTGGTCTCTTGGGGTCACACTTCCTGGTTCCTCTCAACGTTGGGACTGGGTTGTGTTCCTCTCCGCTGACGGGACCCTGCCTCTAAGAGCAAAGCAGTTGATTTTGAAGGCAGTATTCTCCTCTCTCCACCAACTGTGAGAGGGTTGGTGGACACTTGTGCCGAAGGAGCCCTTGGGGAGGAGGTGGCTTCTTAGTGCGCTGGCTGGTTTTTCAGGCTGTCGAAGGTCGAATTTTTTTCCTTTTTTGGCAAAACTTTTGGCTTTAAGAGAAAAAACTCACTTAAAGGGCTTTCTGAAAACTTAAAGAATATCCTACATTTTCAGACAGTAATAATATTTGTTATTTCTAAGGCTAAATTGGGTGCATGGATGTGTCTAGAATCAAACACTAGTGAAAAAAGTAAGAACTCAGTGTTTCGAGGTTCCCCACCCCACCTGCCCAGCATTTCCAGAGTAGATAACAGCTGCTTACCTGCTGGTTCGCTCAGCCAGTCCTGGGGCGGTCCTGCGCCCAGGCTTTTTACTCTTTTTGAACATTATTGTTCTTACTAAGAGGTGCCTTCCTAGAATGATAGCCGCTTAGTAAAATAGCTTATAACTATTACATAGCACACAACTGCTCTTGTTTGATAAACGTGCGCTGAGAGCTTCAAGAGTGATGGCAGATTTAGTGGAGGAATAAATTCTGAGCCACTCTACTTTGGGGCTAAGGGACAAATGAATAATAGGCTCTTGGATGTTTTAACCAATGCAGGTGACCCTTTCACTCAGTCTTCTCTGAATTGCATTTCCAAGTTCCGTTCACTCAGCCACCACTCAGCTGTGCATGCTCCGTAGCACGCCCAGGAGATAGGTCCGAATCCAGACCTGAGGCTAAGATAAGTGGGGATGCAGAAGCCGCATTCTTCTTCAAGGTAGTGTGTCAAAGAACACCTCCTCTTGAAAGGGTGACTTTAACCCTTCTTGCTTGAGACTGGCTCGCCCAGCTGAGAGGAGGACCAACAGGAAGAAAATTTAAATTAGAATCCACATCTCTCCCCCTTTTTCTGGCCTTCCATTCATAAAATCTGTTGTTTGTGGATGGCAAAACTAATGTTTATTTTTACCTTCGTCACTTCTGGTCCTTTAGCTTTTAAGTCCAGCTTCTTTTGGCTTTTCTCCATGTCTTCACCGAGCTTAAATTTTAAATTGTAAGATCAGGTTTCTCCCTGTGTAAATGAATTATAAACATTTTCACCCAATCATGACAATACTCCAGCTTTCAGGCCTGAATTCCTAGAAGCCTGGAGTTAGCAGGGGGAGCCCTGGATTCCATTCTCTGAGAATGGCAGTGTGGGAAAAGATGAATTTACATGAAACAGCAGCATACACACCTGTTTGTTTTCTGGCGTTAAGCTAGTCATCTTCCCTACCTAATGAATCATCATAGTTTTATGATTTCTTCCGCATGTTTTATGTTTATTGTAGAAATGTTTAATAACATATGCTTTCCATATCAGGGATAATCATATCTGTTTAATAAATTGGCTATAACTTTAATATCTGTGGACAACTTGTAAAATTTGGAAATGTATCATATGTAAAAAGTTTAAAGATATTCAAATAAATGCTTTAGGTGTTGACATTACTTTGGGTTGGCCTATATCTTTCTGTTTTGTTTCATTCACTTAAATGCCACAGCAGTGTTCCCCATGTCACCTTGCTACAAATAAAGTGGGACATCTATATTAGCTTGAAATTTAAGAGGCTTACATTATTAGTGTTGATTATGGCCATTAGCCAAACCATCTTGACCTTCGCAGAGAAAGTGTAATCATCGTTTCAGCCGATTAAGTTTCATATTCATTGGCTGTGACAGCTTGTGACCTTTCTGGACCATTTTGGACCTCAAGTCGCTAGAAAACAGGACACTGCAAGACCTGTCTCTGGGTTTAAACTCTTGCTTGTCCTTACCTGGTGATTTCCTTGTCCTTAACTCCTCAGACACTTTCTGCTCTTGAGAGACACATGTAGGAAGGAAGCAGCATTCTGTTCATAGGGTGTTAGTGCCTACAAGAGTTCTGCGCTTCTCAACATCCTCTCGAAAGCATCGAACTATAAAACGGCAAGGTTTCCATCGCACGGCCTGTCTCCTGGTCGTTGACGCTGCCCCCAGCTTACTCCCTTCCCTAGTCTTGTCTTCAGTTCCAGGACTCACAAAGCCCCTCCAACATACTCCCCGCTCTGTCCCTACTCTTGTTTTTTTAAGTCAGGTGTATTGAGGTATATTTTACAAAAAGGGAAATGCTTTTAGGTGTACAGTTTTATACATTTTGACAAATACATACTGTTTAACAACTACCACAATCAAGAAATAAAATAGCTCCATCACCCCAAAAAGCTCCCTCGTGCCCCTTTGTAGTCAGCTTCATCCCCGACCCTGACCACTGCTCATCTTTTTCTGTTCCTTTGTTTTGCCTCTTCCAGAATATTGTATAAATGGAATCATACCGTATGTAGCCTTTGAGTCTGGCTTCTCTCACTAAGAAGAAGAATGCATCTGAGAGTCATCCACGCTGTTCCCTTGGGTTGCTGAGTAATGTTCCATTGTGTAGACATTTATGCAGTCACCAGGTGACAGGCATTTGGGTAATTTTTGGTTATTACTACAAACATTCGTGTTTAGGCTTTTGTGTGAACGAACCTAAACTTTCGCTTCCTTTGGGTAAATAGCTAAGATTGTCCCTTGTGTCTTAATCTTCCACTCTGCACCATCCTTGGAGCACAGCGTTCTCTAATCTCTAATTGTGCTGTTCACACTCATCCTCTGCTTTGGAGGACAGGAGGAAATGCCATCAGCAGTTAACGACCGATGCATTTCCCCCTTTCCAGCCAAGCTCACGTGCATTGAGAACTGGGAAGGCATCCCCTCTCTTCCCTGGGCTTCTACAGTATTCCACGGACACGTTCCTGCTCCACATGGTGCTGCCTGTGCTGCCATTAGGGGCCATCTTTTTATCCAGTGGCAGAGGAGGGGCCCTGATTGTCTTGGTCCGCGCTGCCCCTGGCTAAGCTGCAAACCTGCTGGCCTAGCAGAACAGACGCCCGGACACGGACGGGCAGTGGAGGTGCAGGGCAAGCCCCTAATCTCATTAGCACATATTGAGGTTACTCAGGGCTTATTTCCTGGTGACTCAATCCTGGGCTTGAAGCATGTGGCAGGCGTTCTTGAACTGGGGCTACGAATCAAATTCTAGGACACCCAGCTTCCTAAATGTTCTGAATAAGGAGCCATCACCTATTTCTTCACTATAGAATGAGAGTTTTAAAAATAGAAGTCCTAAGGCCCTGTCTTTACTTCTTATACCACCCTAGGGCTAGGCTGGCAGAACTTTAAAAACTAGCTGAGTCCCTTTGGAGAAATGAATTTACACTAGCCCTAGGAAAGACTGAAGTTAGACACAAGGAAGAACCTGGTACCAGAGTCTTACTGGGCACTGGTAGGTGACCAAAAGAGATGGGTCAGGTTTCTCCAGCTGCTGCCTGGATACCTGAGAAGACCTGTTAAGATGCAGTTAACCCTAAGTCTGCTCTGAACCAACTAGTGAGATTTATCGTAGGGTCAATTCACCCTTGGTCCTCCCAGCAGCTTTCAGATTCTCAGATTGCTCATAGCTGCCCTATAACCTGGCCCTGTGGAGATTCATTTCCCTGTTTGTGGAAATATGTTTTGGCCAGAGCAGAAGAAAAAAAATGGCTTGGAATTTTTGCCTAAATCACTAAGTTAAAATTCCACATATTACGTTCAGCTCTGATTCAAACTCTGGCGAATGTTGAGATGATTTGGATAACCTAATAGTCGTTGTTCTGGCTGATAAAAGAAGGCAAGATGGAGAGGCATGATACCCATGCCATGTTGGTAACAGGAATTGTTAACAGTGCTTCCCTTTCGGGGTTGATTTCTTCTCTTTTTAAATAAATACTAGCTAGACTAGGGCATCTTGTGATATATGTTGTTGCATGGACTAAGACAGTCATTTAACAAAAGTGATTTTCATATAATATATTTTTTAATGTCTATTATGCAGCTGTTAACAGCATAGTTACATATGTGGGCCTAGAACTGCACTTTCACAATGGTTTTCAGCGCTCCTGAGAGCTGGAGGAGAGCTCAGGGACCCTTGCTAGAGATGGCTGGCTCAGCATCTTCAGTGTTGATCATTCCTTAGTCTCAAGGAGACCCAGAAGTCTGAAACAACCTGGGACCACAGGCTGACAGGGTGTCCAAACATTGATCTGGTCTTGGGAGAATTAGAGCCCGAGAACATACCCCAGGCAGCACCAGAAGTCTCACTTTCCCTACACTGAAATTCTTAGGACAGAAGTGAACCCAAATTCAGTCCAAAGTAACCTGTCCCTGAACACCATTGCTTGGTCAGAAGCACACATTTAGTTCCGGGCTGCTCCCTTTCTGTTTTCTGCCCTCTGGCTTTGGTCACCTGCCAGGTAGGAACAAACTCTCTTGAATGTTCACCCAGTTGGCAGAATTACACTGGGCAGGGGCCTGGGATGTCAGTGAAACTCTCTCCTTCCCAAGCTTCAGAGGAAGCTCTCCTAAAGGAAGTGAAAACTCTTAACAGATGCTAGCTCAGGAAGTTGGGTTATCTCAAAGAATCTTCTTTGATACAGAAGCATTCCAGAAATAGTGTGTTGCAGGATGGGTATCTGGGGGAAGAAACAGAATCTCCCAGAGGACTCCTTGGCCTCCACTTTAGACAATTAGTGTTGTCCATGGGGGCTGCCATGGCCACCTGTGTGGGTGTCCCTGGGCCCACCAAGAGACGAGGCCTGGTCTCCAAAGGGAGACTCCTGCAAGGTGGTGGTTCCTCTTCCACAGCAGGGCGGCAATCTAGCTAACCGAGTGCTTCCATAGACAAGCCACAGGACATCACCCAGCCCTGTAGGGGTGGGGTGTTGCTGGAACATGCCAACAACCTGACTTCCTCAACCCATGGCTCACGCTAGGCTAAGTGACTGAGAGCGTGTGAATGTGACACAAAAGCAGACCTGTCACTACATTTTTGGTGGGGGTAAGTAACCCCTGCCTTAAAATTCTCTTGCCCCATGGTTGAAGAAATCCTGTTTAGAGCCTTCAGTCCTTTGAGATTCCATTACTCTTAGAAAAGTATAACTTTCCCCCACCTTCAGGCATTAAGCAAACAAAATGGCCAGCCTGTCAATCTTGGCATGAAAAATTTTGAAAAGACAACGTGGCCATTCAGTTTTCAGACTCCTGGGCTTATGCACCAAGTGACACTCTGCATACAGAATGAAGCAACTTGGAGCTCGTAACAGGCAGACTCTAAAACGGGAGCAGCCCTAGGATGAGGCCAGCAGCCGATGGGTGGAACTGAATTCGTGTGCTGCGAGAACGCGGGTCTTGGGCTAGTCATCCACTGAGAGGCCCCTGAGTCGCCATGAGGGCACGTCCTAGGGCAGCGGGCCTGAGGGGAATCATTCATTCGCATTTTGGGTCAGTCATTCAATAAATGTTTGCCAAATGCTTTAGGGACCCTAAACTTTAAATTCCACCATCAAGAAGGGTCTGTAAGATGGCGCCCGCCTTGGGAGATTCGGGCTTTCCGAGTTGGACGAAGGGGGTATCCACGTTTCTTGGAGTCCACTACTGCTCAGTGTTCGGGAGGGGACGGGCCCCCGAGCCCTCAGCCAGCCTCTGGGGCCTGGCCTGCGTCTGCGCCCTCGGCTTCCACCTGGTTGCCCTTGCCCAGCTTCTTTATGCTTTCCAGAAAGGCCTTCCAGGTCTCGGGCACACTCTTCTCCAGCAGCCAGCCCTCACTCTCACACTCGGGCTCCTCAGGGTTGGGCACACTGTCCAGCGCCGTGTGCAGGTAGCGCAGTCCCGCTGTGATGCTCACCTGGAGGGGGAGAGCAGGATTAGGGGAGATCTGAGAGAAGTCACTGGGAGTTGTGCTCTTAGGAAACCTCAGGAGCCACCGGCCTGTTCCCCGCCGGAGCCCTTCAAAGGATGTGGGCTCTGTTGAATCTGGGTTGGAGACAGCCTGCCCCACCCCAACTTGGCCTCGGTGCCCCAGACACCTGCCTTTTCTCCAGCCTCATCTCGGGCTCCTCTCCTCCTCCCCTTCCAACCACCTGGGCTTCTTTGGGTTCGCCCACACCCCGTACTGCTCCTCTCTGGGTCTTCGCCATTTGTGATTCTCTGCCTCGGGCATCGTCCCTCTCCATGTTCACCTGTTAATTCAGCTTCACCCCTGGCGAGCTCCCTGCTGCTCGTCCTCCCTCCCCTCCCCTCCCCAGGCACGCCCGTCCTGGGTGCATCATTCCCAGGCCCCTTCACCTCCATGCCCACCCTGGCCCTGTTCCTGGCCCATTGCTTGGCACACACTGGATGTTCAGTAACTCTGTTGGATGAAATTAAAAAGTCACCTCCTTTTCTGCAAACATTGTTACGTGTGGTTTCCCTGTACTTCCGTTATTGTGATGAGTGTGGTGATGAATGGATGCTGGTGATGGATAATTGGATTTGCTCTCTGTCACGCACCGTGGCAGACTCAGTGCCCAAATGCCTAGGTTCAAACCTAGCGCTGGCACTTAACCAGTGTGTGACTGGGAAACCTTACTTGGTGCTTTGCAGGGTCTCAGAGGAAACGGTGCCTGCCTCCTGCGGGTGCTGGGACGCTTCAGTATGTACAGAGCACACCGCAGCTGGCGTGCAGAGAGGACAAACAGAAGTGTAATTAGTTATTAGCTTGGTAGGTATTGTTTGCACTTTTCTAATAACATTCCATTAACCACTTGTTCTACACGAATTCCTGGTTTGCTCTCATCTGCGTCTCCTCATCTCAATAGCAAACTCTATGAGAGGAGGAAGCTGCTCCCCAAGGGCAGGGGTGGCCCTTATCCATCTGATTCACCCAGCATCCCAGCACCAAGAGCAGCACCAAAAACATCTATTAAATGAATGTTCTGGGGTCATTTTATAATTACAGTAGTAAATTATTATAGTAACGGATAGAGTTTTAGATTCTTGTTACTGTTATTATCTCAATTGAAAGTTTCGTAAGTATTTTTACAGTGGAAAAAGTCACCTCCTCCAGGAAGTCGTCTTGGTGTGAATGCATCTGCTGTGATCACCTCCTGCTTCCCTGAAGGAGGCCCGCTGCACTGAGTTTTGCACTTGGTCCTCCCTTGGGTACATAAGTGAGATGTCATCTCCTCACCGGACTGTGAAGCCCAGGAGGGCAAGGCTCAGGTCAGAATCCTACCATTAGGCTCAGCCACCCTGGTGTCCACCACAGCTCTGCCCACTGAAGGCCTCGAGTAAGAGTCAGGGGCATTCAAACTCCCTGTTCCCAGTGTGGTCCTATGCAGTCACTAGATTCCTGGACAGGTGTGTAAACTGAGAGGCAGCCAATGGAACCCCGCTTCCCCACTGACTGCTGTCATCCTTCCAGTCTTCATGGGTTTTCGGGGGATGCAACCGTCTAAACTGTTAACACTAAGCTTCTCTCCTCATTCTACCCACTCATTCCCAAGACTCTGCCTCAAGGGGTCGGCGACCAATAAACAGTCACGAATGTGCTGTGTTTGCTTTAAGAGCAAAAGAAGCCTTCCCAGGCAGTACCCTTTCCTGTGGTGAGAGTGTATTAGCCACGGGCGCGATAAACTGGGTGAATTTCCACAGCCCTGAGAAAGCAACCAACTTAAAGGAACCCTTCAGGGAATCTTCTCTGATGGAAAATGCTTCCCCGCCTCATGTTCCTGACTTTGTACATTTGGACTTTGGAGTCTGGATTTTCTGCTGTCGGAGTAGCTCAAAGCGAGCACCTGGAGTCACCCTCTCATTCAGCACCTAGAGCCGCACCCGGCACACAGTAGATGTTCAAGAAATGAACACCTCTTCAATCAATGAATGGATTCCACACATTCACTGAGGGCTTGCTTACATCGCAAGCCCTATAGCTACAGAGAGGAGTTAAACATCACAGACGAGATAAGATGAACCCACAGATAATCAGACTAACAGGTAAATGGTGACCAGCATCTCAGGAAGCACAAATCCAAATAGTTCCCATTTCCTGAACGCCCCCACGGTACCTATTGTTGCATATGTTGCCTCCCAGTAGTCTCCAAAACTGCACGCTATTCCCCCACGTAACAGAGAGGTGAAAGAACTTTCTAAGACCTCAGAATCACAAAGTGGAGGCACAGGATGAACCTCCCTCCAAAACATGCCGAGTGAAAGAAGCCAAACATGTAAGGGGTTCATATGGTAGGATCCATTAATCTGAAATGTCCAGAATAAGTAAATCCTCAGAGACAATGCAGATCAGTGGTTGCCAGGGCCGGGGGCAGGGTGGGCAGAGTGAGTGCTTCATGGGTGTGAGGTTTGCTTTGGGGGTGATGGAAAAATTTGAGAACTAGATGGAGGTGGTTGCACCACCTTGCGAATGCACTAAATGCCATTGAATTGTTCACCTTAGAAGGGCTAATTTTGCCTTCTGTGTATTTCACCTTAATAAATTATTTTTTTAAGTGATGGGAAAGAAACAAAAAAAAAAAGTGGAGGACTGGGGTCCGAGCCCAGGCCGAGCTGACCCACAGCCGACTGAAGGCTGGTTCCGAGGGGAGGAGCGAACTCTCCAGGCCGGCTCCACCCAGTCAACCCAGCTGGCCCAGGGCCTACCTCGAAGAGCCACACAAGGAGCGTGACGACACCCATGGAGTTCATGAGGCTGCTGTAGTAGCTCAGCAGGGCAGCCCTGCAGCCGCGCACCCACAGGTTGAGCTCCTCCGTCTGGTGGTCGTAGCTGTAGTGTGCCGAGTTGTTGGTGAGCTGGTACTGGATGCAGGGCCGCGGCGAGCTGGGGTTGCAGCAGCTGAAAGGGACGCCGTCCACCAGGTACCGCCCATCCACGTTGCTCTTGATGCGACTGGAGGAGAAACAGACAGCTGGAGACGGGCTTCTCACCAGGCACCAGTTCCTCCCGTCCCCAGCCTTTGCAAACCTAGAATATTCATCCATGCACTTGCTCGCTCAATAAATATTTGCCGTGCGACTACCATGCGCCAGCCACTGTCCTAGGCACTAAAGATAGAGTAGTGAATAAATGCCCTGCCTAACATCCTAGAGGGTTGAGGCAGATAGTAATCCAAGAGGGAAGTCAATAGGGAATATAGGAAGTCACCCAGCCAGTCCGTGTGCCGCTGGGCCCCAGCCTGCAGCAATTTCTTGGGACCATGCCAGGCTGGTAGGAAGAGCAACAGGACAGGCAGTGTCCATGGACGAGGTTCTGGCTGCCGTACATGGCCATCAGACTAGCCCCAACTCCCTCACCAACCTCATCTCTCCCTTACGGGTCACGGTGACCAAGGCCCCCTCCAGCCAGATGTTCCCAAGCCGTGAGCAGAGGCTGAGGTTGGAGACCCAAGGCAGGCATGTCCTGGCCCTCAGGGAACTCCACCCCAGCCAGGAAGGAGGACTTGGCTGCAAGCTCAGCTCCACGCTCCAGGCTGACAGGGCTCCCCAGCCTGACTTTTTCGTTGCCCTATTTATGTGTGTGTTTGTTTAGAACACATCATATCTTCACACAAGTCCAGAATTCAAAAGGGATCTTTGTCAGTGAAAAGTCTCACCTTCCCCTCGGGCAGGCTGGCCATGTTCTGCCCAACTGAGCGTGGCTACCCAGGTGTCTATGTGTCAAAACTCATGGAGCCACATGCTTCAGATTTGTGCACCTGACTGTGTGCCTGTCATCTTGAGCAAAACAGTAGCACACAGACGATGCATTTCGTAATAGCAGAGTTTACAACACAAGAATAGAAAGCATGCAGTTGTTTACAATAGAAATGACTTTCAATGCTGTTCATTGAAATGATAATTAGACTGAAAAAAAGATGTCTGTGTTTAGCATCTAAATAAAATCTCTTTAATACAAAAAGTCTCCCAGTCCTCATCTCTTGGCCTCCAGTCTCCACCACTGTGGCCAGCTCTACCTGTCCTTCCAGAGAGGATTCAGGCTTGGACAGGCAAACACATTCTGCAAATTTTCAAATTTTTTCTGTTTTTTTAAAAGCCAAATGGTAACATTATATAGACGCTGTCTTGAGCCTTTCTTTTTTCCCTTAGCTACATCTTAGAGATCTTTTCACGCTGTCAGTGAGAGTGTCCTGGATTTTTTTTAACGCACGACATGGTGTTTCCATTGTGTGGATGGCCCCTTGGGTAGGCGCCAGTCCCCTACTGAGGGAAGTTTGGGTTTTTCCGAGTTTCCTATTAATACAAACGTGGGCATTGGTCACTTTGCATATTGCAAATGTATCTAGAAGGCAAATAAAAGGGATCCCTGCGTCAGAGGGTGATCTCGCCAGGTCCCTGCCGTGTTTCTCCCCTGGGGGTCACACAGTCGCGCCCCCACCGGCCAGCTCCCGAGAGCCTGTCCCCCACAGCCACACCCGCAACAGCCAGACTTTTGATCTCTGCCGACCTGACAGATGAAAAGTAGCATCTTGGGGTTGTTTTAATTTCCTTTTTTCTCTCTCTGAGTGAAGTGGAGCATGTTTTGATATGTTTAGAAGCCATTTCCACCGGTCGTGGTTCCTTTTCTCCGAACTGTGCTGATTGCCATTCATTATAATGAAGGCTTTCAGAAGGCCAGAGAATTGGGCGCCCTGGCCTAGTACCCAGTGGCCGGGCTGGGCGAGGACCCAGATTTGACTCCCGGCTCAGCCACATCCCACTCCATCCCTCTGGACGTGTTCCTGACCCCTCCCTGCCTCAGCTTCAATATATGCGACACAGAGTCGACATGAGGCTTGTATGGAATGATACATGTAAAGATGCTTGAAGAATGCCTGCCCGGCACATAGTAGGTGTGCAGTGGATGTGAGTGCGTGGACCAAGGCTGCCTCGCTGGGCCGGTGGCGGAGCAAGAGCTGAGTGCCTGGGAACTGACATCGGGTTGTGAAGGCGGAACCAACCACACGATGTCCTATCCCAGGGCAGCAGTCGCTGTCCAGGTGGTGGCACAGGCACTGCCAAGTGTGGCGAAGCAGCTGTGGGCTCCCTGAGGGCAGGACTGCGTGGGACACTCTTGGCCCAGTGCAGAGCTCTCTGGCCGCACCAGACAGGCGCCATGAGACACCTGTGGCTGACGCTGCCCACCACACCGTCCCCGCCAGGGCCACATGCATGGGGAGTGCGGAAACTGTGTCGTGCTCGGCTCGCCCCCCACAGCCCCTGGCTAGGCATCAGGCCCTTTGGGGCCCTGGGTCAGTGCCAGCTGAGGGTGGCCTGGGTGGGGCAGGCGGTGTTGGAGGGGCCTCAGCATGGGGCTCCCACTTCCCTCTCCAGGGAGGGGCCGCAGCCTTGGGCACAACTGAGCGGACCTCCCACCCCCCCGCCACCCCCAGCATCCCTCCTGAAGGCCGAGCATCCCCAAACTCAAATGCTGTCTGTCCCTCTTCCTGACCTGTGGGCTGTCCCTGAGCCTTCTCCCCAGCACAATATTCCCTCCGGGCCATTCCCAGTGTCCCCGTGCAGAGGTGGGTGGTAGAGAGCACACACTGAGTCCCAGACCTGAGTGAGCCGCAGGGCTCAGCCTCTCTGGCCCTGCGTGAGCTGGGAGAGATCCTGTCCTCGTCTCAGGGCTGTGGGGCGGATGACGGAGACGGGACAGTAACCAGTTAGACACGGGCTTGACACACAGTAGGCCCTTAGAAAATGTCGGCTCCTCCCCACTTGGAGCCATCTGGACAGGACCTTGAAAGCTGTCAGATCGTCCTACAGAGAAAGTGGGGCCCAGAGCAGGGCGGGTCACACCCAAAGCCGTGCAGGAAGTCGAGGACCACCCGCAGCAGTGCACACTTGTCCCGTCAGAGTTTCCCTGACTCTCTTGTCCCTCCTCCTGACTGTTGGCTTTTTTAGTTAAACTTCCTGGAAAAGGGTGAGTTCCCTCCCCTTGTCCCTGTCCCAGAGCCCTTTCCTGTCACCTATCCTTCTGCACCGCCCCCCAGGCATCCCTCCACATTCTAACCGTCTCTGATGTGGGGGCTGGCCCGCAGGTGGGTTGGCTGAGGCCGACAGAGGCTCTGAGCTGCTGACCTGCCCTGCCTCCCTGACCCCCAGTGGACAAGTCACCCTGCTGGGCTGCACAGGACCTCAGACTGGGACCTTCTCAGGGCAGGATCCGGGTCAGCATGGGGGGCCGGGCCAAGCTTGGTGGAGGCTGGGACTTTTGCCTGGGCCCCCAGCTGGGGCCTCTTGGGATCTCACACCTCTGGAACCATCCCTCCCCCACGCCACACACCATCATGTCTACTCGGTGCTTGCCCTCATTCCAAGCATAGATTAAGGCCCCCTCACCCTCTTAAGACAAAGCCAGCTGAGGAGAGCGCCTTAGGTGATGAGCCGGCTATTTATATCCCTGTGTTTCCCAGGCTGCAAATTTCTCTCGGCTCGGGAGTCACCGGGGCTTGAAAGGGTCTTGATTAAGACAAGGCCTGCGTTCCCCGCCACTCTCCCATAGCGAAGCCGCATAGACCCTGGGAAAATCATCAGGTCAGAGTTTTTCTGGAAAAGCCAACATAATTTAGTAGGCAAATCAGTAAGCCAGTAGGGAGAGCCGTAAGGAAATGAGCAAGGGAGGGAGGAGGAGGCAGGAGCAGAGCTTGGAAGGAGTCAGCCCCACCCAGGTCGCTGAGTGACACCCCCCAAAGCTGGCAGCTGCCTTGACCTCTCTGAGCCTCAGTGTTCTCATCTGAGAAATGACAATTGAAATACCTGACAAGGGTGTGGTGGAGATTAAATGGGATAATACACATAGAGCACCTGATATATGGCAAGTGCTTAGTATTTAAGATTTCTTTTTTCTCGAGTAGTGCTATGGTTTGAATGTGTTAGCTTCAAACTGTAGCATAGATCCAAATGTCGTGTGTTAGGCATTTAATCCCCACTGCAACAGTGTTGAGAGGTGAGGCCTTTCATAAGTGGTTAGGTCATGAGGGCTCTGGCTTCAAGGGTGGGCTCATGCCGTTATCTCGGGAGTGGGCTCCTGATGGGAAGGATGGGTACGGCCTCCTTCCCCAGCCCCCGCCCTTGCGTGCTCTCTTGCCCTCTGCCCCCCACCACGGATGACACAGCAGGAAGGCCCTTGACAAACACGGGCCCCTCAACCTGGAGGTCTTCCCAGCCTCCAGACCTGTCAGAAGTAAATCTCTATTTTTGATAAGTTGTCCAGTCTCAGCTATTCTGTTAGAGCAGCTCAAAATGGACTAAGACAAGTAGTCACTGGATACGAGGTACTAGATGGTGAGGGAGGGACATGAGGAGGAGACACAGCCCTGCCCTTAGGGAGCCCCAGTCTGAGGGGAGACATGGCTCTGTCCTCAGGGAGCCCCAGTGTGAGGGGAGACATGGCCCTGTCCTCGAGGATCTCCGGTCTGAAGGGAGACACAGCTTTGTCCTCAGGGAGCCCCGGTCTTAGGGGAGACGTGGCCCTGTCCTCAGGGAGCCCTGGTCTGAGGGAGGAGACAGCCCACTAGCCAAGATCTGGCCTTCTGAAGACATCTACAGATTGTTCAGGAAGAGCAAGCAGGTACCTGTAGCCTGTGGGTTCCTTGGAAAGAATGGTGGAGTGCAAGAGCTTGGTGCCAGCTTATCCCTGAGCCTGAGGACCCCAGGCTAGGCCCACCTGGCTGGCAGTTCCTGGTGCCAAGTCCTCTGAGCTCTCTCATGCTCTGCCTTTCACCCAGGACACCGCAGCTTTGCTCATCCTGAAAACGGGAAAACTTTAAAGGAATTTTTATAAACTGGCTGAAGACCTCATGTTGCTCATAAGATGCAGTAAGATGCGCAAAGCAGCACTATACAAAGTGTTCTTGCCAAAACTAGCCTGATCCAACCACATCTCAGCCCTGACCACTGGTTTATGAGGAAATACAGGGGACAGAAGAACAAGTTAGATGACACAATTGGCTGCAATCGCCCAAGTCCAGAATGTGGGAAATTCTACAGGACAAAGGGCCCAGTTTCTCCAACACACACTTAGCACAAAACAAGTGGCTGCCGTATAGTAAAAGAGATGTAGGATATCTAACAACCAAACACAAAGCATGCACTTGGTTTGGATCCTCTTTTAAACAACCAACTATAAAAGATATTCTGAGACAATCATAGAAAATTAAACACAGACTAAACAGTGTGCGGTGCCCATGATTTCCGGTCCCTTCCACAGGCCCCGTCCCTGGGGCAGCGCTTGCCATTCTGTGCAGCGCACAGCTTGCTGGACTAGGCTAGAGCAAGTTAGGTCCTCACCTTCCAGCACCTCCAGTCCAGCACCGGAGAGGAGGGGCTGGGCTCCCCAGGCCACCCCAGGTGTGCCCCCAACACTTGGGGCCCTCTAGGAAAATGAAGATGGAGCTCGTGGCCCCGGGGACTGGGCCTGCGGAAGTGACCAGAAATCACGGGCACCGCACACTCCCCATGCCCAGCATTGGCAATGGGTGGGGATCCGTGCTCGTTTTCTCCAGACCATCCACCCTCTGACCAACTCACAGATCCCGGGACCCCCTCCCCAGAGTCCTCGGGCTCAAGGAGGACAATGAAGCCTACCGAAGCCTTTCTGCTGGCTCATCCAAATTTGCTGGAGAAAGAGGAAAGGAAAAAAGGAGCATTCCTTTTACAAAAAATTCTTGGGGGATGATCAGCTTGTTCCCTTTCCCTGCCCTCCTGCTGGGTCCCACATCTTTGCTGTCAGAATCCCAGCCCTGGGGGTGCTGCCCAGAAAATCTGGACGAAGGTAAATGCTCACCACGTCCCAGTGACTGTGAGCTCAAGGAACTAAATATGTATTTTTCAGGGAGGGTTTTTTGGAGCCAGCTTTTTCATGTCAACTTATTTATCATCCTAAATGCAGCAGGCAGGATGTGAACAGAAAAAAATGTAGTGTCCTGGGGTGGGTGGGGGTAAGTGCCACTCCATACTCCCTCCTTCCTGTCTGCCTTCATCTTTCCCCCAGCCAATAAGGGCTGTGCTCGGAGCTGGTCCCAGGCGCTGGCTCTCAGGCAAATCCCACTCCAGGAAGCTTTCTGGACATAACCTTAGAAGACCTGCTTCCCTGGCGGGCATCGTTCACTGCCCATTAATTTACAAGGCAGCAGAAATGATGATGTGACCCTCTCTTGGCAAAGTGACGCCATCAGCCTGTCCCCTTGCAAGCGCAGGCAACACCACTCTGCTGTGAGGTCACTGGAGGTTTTGAAAGGGAGGAGGGCATTTCGATTCTATCATGGTCTCTGAGGACCAGCTTTGTGGAAAGTTAAAGCCAACAGATAGATACATTTTCTTCCTCGAAATTTAGCCTAAGGGACATTGAGACACAAGCTGTAGAGAAGGGAAGGACTCAAAGATTCCCATTCCAGTGTTATTGATGGTAGAGGTGAGCAAGAACAAACTAAATGTCCACCTAAGGGTGTACATTCATTCAGTGGAATATGATGCAATCATTAAACATGATCATTTTGAACATTATCCAAACGTTATACTCTCAGATTACAAAAGGGAACACTAAATTATGTTTATGCTGTGGTTACACTAGGTTATGTAAGTGTTAACAAGACTAGACTGAAATGTAGAAAAATTAAAGCCATTGATAAGTTGTGGGTGAGAATCTGGTTTGAATTTCTCTTCTTGTTTTTGTTTCTCTTGATATTGTCACTGTATTTTTTTAATAATTTTTTTTTAATTTTTAGAGATGGAGTCTTACTATTTTGCCCAGGCTGGACTCAAACTCCTGGCCTCAAGCAATCCTCCTGCCTCAGCCTCCCAAGTATCTGGGACTACAGGTGTGCGCCACCGTGCCCAGCTGGGAATTTGGATTAAGCTAAATGTTTGCCTGAAATTTTGGATCCACTGACCATTGGAAGTAGAGCAACCTGGATAATTTTTCTACTCTGGGACAAAAGGGGATTTGAAGTTACAAACAGATTTGTAAACATCTCTCCAAGGACTGACTCCATGCAGCAGATAATCAAGAAAATAACAGAGGAAAAGATGAAAAGCCCCTCTGATTGGTTCACAAAGGCTGGTTCTACCACTGTTGTCTCTCACCCCCCAGGAATTCTGCTTGTCCCTCTGGCTTATAAATCATGCCACCTTGTGCTGTCCGTGCAGACCCATTGTCTAGCAAGGGCAGACCCAGGCACAATCCCCTCCCCTACTGGGGATTTGTAGCAGTAATCTCCATCCACAGAGTAGATAAAATCCAAGCAGTGACCTTCACTCTGACTTTCCTCCCATCTGCGGGGTGGCTAAGACAGCTATGTGGGGTTCGTTAATGTTGTCTGGGCTTCAGGCACGTCCTGCTCCTGGTGCCAACACCTGAGTTCAAGTCCCCCTTGGACTTGCCACTCTTACTCAGAGGAAGAACCACCTGGATGAACAAGTGAACCCCTAACCTCAGCCAGGGCAGGGTAGAGTCAGACACAAAGAAGAGGTGAGGCAGAGATGCCGGATCAGGGCAGGCTGCCCTTTCCCTGGAAAACCACTCAAGACCCACTCTGTTGGGAAGAGCAGCCTTCTAGAATCAGCACACAGGCTGTTGTCTCTAACACAAAGATTGAGATTCTTACCCACACCTCCCTACAGTCCATACCAGCATTTTATTTTTACATATGCCAAGAACATTTTAGAAATCTTTATCATGTGGCACTATCATGATTTCAGAAGTAAATATCACTAGGACTTTAATGAGCACCTGCTGTATGCCAAGGCACAAGACAGAGCTAGGAGGCGAGCTCAAAAGACTACTATTTCCAGTGCCTTCATTCAAAAGACAGGGAAAGCAAAGGCCCAGGGTGACAGGTCACTTGCCCAAGGTCACAAGCCAATTAACAACAGAGCCAGAACTACAGCCAAGGCCTCCTGACAGACACACTCCCTCTCTGTTCTTTCCCTCATATCCAAGGACAAACACTTGAGGAGTAGATGCTCAGACTTGAAAGGTTGGAGACCTTGGAACTAATCAGGAAGTTCAAACTTCTGGGGCAGAATGAATCTACTTTGAGTGAATGAGGCAGGTAGCCAAGTACCGGCTCAGCACATGTGATCTAAGAATGGCCCCAACACTCCTGTGTAAAGCGGACACGCATTCCCGCCTGAGGAAATGCTCCTTCCCTAGGGACTCCTATCCAAGCAGCTCATTGAATGCGACACCTTCCTCCTACATTAGCCAACATTATGTTGAACCATATGAAGTTGCCATTTTATGGGTCAAACAAGTTAGGATATTGGCAATTTCATATGGTTTAACCAAAAACACGCTCACATCCGTAGTACTAATAAGTCGTATACTCAATGGGGAGGGTGGAGTGGGGGGTGACAGACCCGGGCCTCAGTGTCCCCATATAGCTCTGACCCTGGGACTGGAGGCCACTCACTCTTTGACTTCTTTGGAGGAAAAGTCCAGGTAGCGGTTGCTGATCCACTGAATCTCAAACCAGTCCCGAAAGCCGTTGTTGCCGCAGCATTTGAACTCGATCTGCAGCATGTCGATGGTCTTCTTCATGAAACACCTGCCGGGGGTGTCTGTGTCACGGTAGTACTTCATTCCATTCTTGAGCCCGTAGGCCAGGGTGCTCTCCAGTGAGCCCCGCATCAGGAAGCAGCAGAGGGCCACGAGGAAGAGGACAATGTGGAAGGAAACACAGATGGCCAGGTATGGCTTCAGCCAGGGCTTCCACTTGGCGTACTTGGCTGGGTCCAGGGAATCGTAGCAGATCTTGCCAGCCAGAGAGTTGAAGACACAGGACAGCACCCCCACCCCTATCAAGGAGTTGGGCACAAAATGGCTCTCCGAATTATTCATCACATCACTCCTCTTCCGGAGTTCAATCTTCAGGAACAGCCCCAGGCTGAAGATGATGATGCCAGCCAACACGGAGACCCAGTTCATGAGCCAGAGCCCTTGGGCTAACTTGACCCGCTTCTTCTGGTCGAACTTGACTTTCAGCAGCGCCATGCTTGCCAAGCGTCGTCCGCGCAGCCTCCCACAGCACAGCTCCCACTCCTAACCTTAAGGAGCTCACAGGCGGACCACTCAAGGCCTTGGGAAGGGTGCAGATAGCCCAAGCTGCAGGGAGCTGCTCTGGGGGCTGCCCATGTCGAGCCCCCCTAGCCTGGGACCCCCGTTAGATCAGTAGCAGTGGCAGGGGCCTCGGAGTCGCAGCTTGTGCAGGGGCTGGTCCTAGGCGTTGTTTCCTGCAGCTCCCTTCCCAGCCAAGAAGGGACAGCCTGAAAGCTGCAGATTAAAAGTGGGATCCCAAGACGTTTCCCTAATCTCTTTAGCCAGGTTCATCCCATTAGATAAAGCCAGGCCAGCCTCAGAACATGGCGGAAAGCAGCCTCCACATACAACACGGGACCAGAGAGCTCCGGGTTCAGCTTGGAGAATCAGGAGCAAAAAGGGCAAGACCGGGCTTTGTCTGGAGGTCTGGTCAGATCCCACATCTCCCCAGAAGCTCATTTCCAGGCCAATCTCCTTCAAAACTTAAAACTTTCTGCGGGACAAAAGAAAGTGTTATTTAAGGTGAAAGGAGAAGTAACAGATTGTGAGGAAACACTTGCAACACATAAAACAAAGAATTAATATGCAAACATTTTTAAGCTCCCACAAATTCACAATCCAAAGATCAACAACCAACAGGGAAAATAGATGAAAGACAGGAACAGGCTATTCATAAAAAGGAAACTTAGAATGTCCAACAATCTGGAAAAGATCGTCAACCTGAGTAGTACGCAGGGAAATGAAAATTAAAACAATAAGAGGCCAAACTTGATCAACCAGATCGAACATCTGTCGAAGTTCAGTGACCAAAGGGTATAAACAAAGGTAGTGAAAATGGAGACGTACACTCTTGGTGAGTCTGTATATTTTTAATCTTGTTATTTTTAATGAATGGACTATTTCTTAGAGCAGTTTTAGGTTTATTAAAAAAATTGAACAAAAATTAGATTAATTCAAAATACTTCTTATTAAAAAAAAAAATACAGAGAGTTCCCATATACTCCTCTCCCCCCAGCCAGTTTCCCCTATAATTCATATCTTGCATTATTGTGGGGCATTTGTTACAATTAATGAACCAATATTGATGCATTATTATTAACTAAAGTCCACCGTCTACATTAGGGTTCAGTCTTTATGTTGTACAGTTCTATCGCTTTTGCCAAATGCATAAGGTCATGTATCTGCCATTATTGTATCACACAGAATAGTGTCACTGCTCTAATTATTCCCTGCATTCCGCCTACCAATTCCTCCTTCCTTTCCTCCCCAACCTTAGGCAACCACCGTCTCTATACTTTGCCTTTTCCAGAATATCACACAGTTGGAATGATACAGTATGTAGCCTTTTCAGACCGGCTTCTTTCCCTTAGCAATTATGCGTTTAATGATCCTCCATATCTTTCCATGGCTTAATAGCTCATTTCTACTTATCAACGAATAATATTCCATTATATGGATATACCATGGTTTGTTTATCCATTCACCTATTAAAGAATATCTTGGTTGCTTCCAGTTTTTGGCAATTATGAATAAAACTTCTGTAAATGTGCATGTGCAGGTTTTGTGTGGACGTAAGTTTGCAACTCATTTGGGTAAATACCTAGGAGTGCAGTGGCTGGATCCATAGAGTGAGACTATGTTTAGCTTTGTCAGAAACTGCCAAACTGTCTTCCAAAGTAGCTGTACAATTTGCATTCCCACCAGCAATGAATGAATGAGAGTTTTCCTGCTGTTTCACGTTCTTGCCAACATTTGATATTGTCAATGTTTTGGATTTTAGCCATTCTAATACTTGCATAATGGTATCTCATTGTCATTTTAATTTTCAATTCCCTGATGACATTTGATATTGAGCATCTTTTCATATGCTTATTTACCATCTGTGTATCTTCTTTGGTGAAATGTCTGTTCAGCACTTTTCCTCGATTTTTTTTTTAATACGGTTGTTTGTTTTCTTTTTCTTTCTCTCTTTCTGTTTTTTTTTCTTTTCTTTTCTTTCTTTCTTTCTTTTTTTTTTTTTTTTTTTTTGGAGAAATAATCTTGCTCTGTCACCCTGGCTAGAACGCAGCAGTGGCACCATCATCGCCCACTGCAACCTCAAACTCCTGGGCTCAAGTGATCCTCCTGCCTCAGCCTCCTGAGTAGCTGGGACTACCACGACTCCTGTTTTTACAGCGTTTTGGAAAGGTAATTTAGCTACCACTATTAAAATTTGAAATGCAAATTCCCAATGATCCAGTAATTCCACTTCTCAAAACAGCCTGTGCATAAGAACAAGGGGTTTCAGGAACAAACCAATGTTGCCCTCAAATTCCTGTTCACTTAAAACCAAAAAAGCTTTCATGATTAAAATAAGAGGTCCATGAACTCAAGGTGGCAAGTGGGTCAAATCTCCAATCCGGAATCTCCTTTCTTCCCTTGTGTGCATTGATTCCACTAGATTCTCCACCCACACACTCCTCTTTGAGGTCTCCAAGTCACCAAGTAAAACCAAAGGAGTGTTTCTCCACAGGTAGAGAAGGTGTGAGAGCAAAGCAGTGAGACGTGAATGTTTTCCATCCGGCACAATCACCCTGGAAAACAAAGCACGTGTTCCATCACTCAGCTTGGGACGCCAGTTGGGAGTGATCGCCAAAGCCAGGTTCTGAGCCACACAAGGAAAAAGCAGTCTTGTTATATTATTGTCACACATTTTGGTTCAAAAACAATATTACCCAGGGTGATCACTCTTCTACTAGCCAAGTCTTGGCTTCTAATACCTTTGAATCATCAAAGGATTTCAACTCTTCACCATCAGAGACATTGGAAAGAATGTGCTATGGTTTCTGGAGTTGTTTTGCTTCGTTTTGCTTTTATTTTTTCAAAAGAGGATGTTCAGACAAGCAGAGGCATGATGAGACTCATACCTCCTGCACGAAAACCTGAAAGCAACTGTCCTGGGAGAAACAGGATGTGGGTGACTCAATGCTGTCTCAGAGAACCTCTGAGGAACACACATGCAGACAAGAGAAAATCAGAGGGAAGAGGAGGAAGAAGGATCTGACACAGAAACCAGATACAAAAATTTAAAAGTAGCTATAACCCGATTAGTCAGGCACCTCTCTCTCCTCAAGTGACCCTAAGGTTGTGGACCATGAAGTGCCACGCCGAGCCCATAGCAAGTCTGTGAATGCCCCCTGGTGGCCAGGAATAGAATGGCGTCAAGGGCCTGAATAGGGGATTTCGCCTCTCTTGGGCTAGCATCCCTGAGGACGTTAAATTACCCAGACAAGCAAAGAGAAAGGAGACACACATTAGAAACGTCCCTGGCCAAACCTTTCAAGTATGAATCCAGGCAGGATATGGTGATGAACATGCAGAGAAAAGTGGACTGCCAAGGAAGGAGTCATGAATCTCGGGGATGAGGGCTCCCTCCTCTTTCTGGACAAACGGGTGTGAGTTTAGACGCTATAAATCTACTATGAAAATAACAGACGACGTTAATGGAATTAGGGGTGATTCTCCTTTCTTCCTTAGAAATTTCTTTAACGTAGGCAGGTTATGGTGGCTCACACCTGTAATCCTAGCACTTTGGGAGGCCCTGGCAGGAGGATCACTTGAGCCTAGGAGTTCTAGACTAGCCTGGGCAACATAGTGAAACCCTGTGTCAAAAAAAAAAAAATAGAAAAATTAGCCAAGCATGGTGGTGTGCGCCTGTAGTCCCAGTTATTCCAGAGGGTGAGGAAGGAGGATCACTTGCGTTCAAGATTGCAGTGAGCTATGATCGTACCACTGCACTCCAGCCTAAGCAA
>CAUYRT010043890.1:0-29479 GCA_963574885.1 Lepilemur ruficaudatus
ATTTAGTTGGCCAATTAATTTGTTTCTATTATTAGTAGAGACGGGTCTCACTCTTGCTCAGGCTGGTTTCGAACTCCTGACCTTGAGCAATCCACCCGCCTCGGCCTCCCAGAGTGCTAGGATTACAGGCGTGAGCCACCATGCCTGGCCTATTGTCATCTATTTTTAAAACACTCATAAAGCCCTCACTCTGTGCCTGCCCGTTCTGAGTATTTTGTAAATATTTGATTCCTAGAAGCTCCACTCTGCCAGTGGAGATGCTGAGGCCCAGGGAGAGTAGTAGCCACACACCAGCCTCATGTCGTTAGCAGACCGGTTTTTTTTTTTTTTTTTTTTTTTTTTACTGAGACAGGTACCAGCCCTGCCACCCAGGCTGGAGTTGCAGTGGCAGGCCTGGAACTCGGAACTCCGGGCTCAAGTGATGGTCCTGGCTCAGCCTCCAGAGTAGCTGGGACTACAGGTGCGCCCTATCACACCCCACTAATTTCTCTATTTTTAGTAGAGACAGGTGTTGCTCTTGCTCAAGCTGGTCTCGAACTCCTGACCTCAAGTGATCCTCCCGCCTTGGCCTCCCAGAGGGCTGGGATTACAGGTGTGAGCCATCAGCCCGGCCCAGAGGATGGTTTTGAACTCACACACCTGAGCTTCAGAGCCCAGGTGTTGAGGAAAACACTATCAGCACCCAGGGCGCCCCCTCACCCTCCCCTGCCTCCCACCCCTGTTGACGGCCCTGGCGCTCCTAGCCCCAGCCCCTCCAAGTGAGCTACTGACCTAGACCTCAGACGGAAGGTCCCAACTCCCAGCGTTTGCCCACACTGTGTCCACCGCCCTGGAACATCCCTCATTCAGTGTCTCTGGAACTCCTACTCGACCTGCAGAGCCCAACCCCTCTGACGCACCCTGTTATTCCCCAGGCACCCTGGTTTTGCCCTGCCTGGAAGCGATTGGGGGCAGCTGTTTCCACTCTTGTCCTTGAGCGCGGGGGTATCCGAGGGAAAGAACTGAGGCCTCCCCACCGCCCCCCTAGCGCGACCCCTACTCACCTCCACGAAGTAGAAGCAAGGCAGAAGAGTCATGCTGTCCTTCGGCGTTTTATTCTTCTCCTTGGTCGAAATCATGGTGCGGCCAGCGCCACAGGCCGTGGCTAGAGGGGAAAAAACCGCTGAAAGCCGGGGACGCGCAGACTGAGCCCCGAGGGGGGGGGGTCTGGTCACCCGCGCGGGCGGGGCAGGGGCAGGCAAGGATGCGCAACAACCGCCCGGGGAAACTGAGGCTGGAGGAGAGAGGGTGTCCCCGCGGCCTCCCCGGCGCAGCGCGGCCCTGCCGCACAACCCTGCTTCCCGGCACCTCCGCGCCCCGGCTCAGGAAGGGGACTCCGCAAGGAGGGCGGGGCAGGGCCGGCCCGGCCCGGGGGTCTCCGGGCCGAAACCGTCCCCGCGCCAGGGAGGGGGCGTCCAGGGGCGCAGGGGCCGTGGGGCGGCAGGAAGGGGTGGGGTCCGGCCCTGGCCCGCAGCCCTCACCTGGCGCGGCCGGCGCTCGGAGGGCGGGGCCGGCGTGGCGGGGCGGGGGCTGCGGCCCGCGAGCACAAAGCGCGGCCCCTCCCCCGCGGGGGCGGGGGCAGCCCGGCCCAAGACCCCAGGGAGCGAGCGCGGCAGCCTAGACGCGGCGCCAGGGGAGGGGGTTCTTTGTCTCGGCGCGTCGGGGGCGCAGCGCGCGTCCTTGCCCGCGCCGGGTCCCGCACGCGCCGTTCCCGCGTCCCCGCGTCCCCGGCCGCGGCTCGCGGGGGTTTCGGGGTCGCGCGCTGGCGGGGACAGGGCTCTGCGCCCCACTCCCTCCGGGCCCCGCGCGTCCTCCTGCACGTCCTCCCCTCCTGGGCCTCTCGCGGCGGCCTCGGGGGTCCCATCGGCGCGGGGGCGCAGGGGCCGGGGTCTCGGGGTCTCCGGCTCTCCCGGTGCCGCTCACCGTCTCGCCCCGCGAGCCTCTCCGGCGCCCCGCCCGCCGTCGCGCGTCTCCATGGCGAGCTCCCCGGCGCCCCGAGCGCTCGGGAGACAAAGGAGACTGGGGGCGGGGGTTAGGGTAGGGGTCCGTGGGAGCGGCCCTCGGGCCCGCCCGCCCCACCCCTCCTCGCCCTCTCTGCGCGCCCCGGGTCCCCCCTGCCCTGCGCCCGACCGGCAGCAACCAGGGCGCACGAGGCATGCGGGGGCGGCGGGTAGGGCCCTGGCAAGAATGTGCACGCTTAGACAGTGCTTACTGTTTGCAGGCATCCTCTTAACAGGACATGGCCCTGAGGGGTAGGGACCGGCTGACCCTATTTTATGGATGGGGACACTGAGGCCTAGGGAGCCTAAGTCACTGTGGGAGGTCTCCAGGCCCCGACCCAGGGTTTCATCCAGTTCGTGTATTTACTATCTCCTGAGCACCTAAGGTATACCTGGCCTTGAACAGACACTGGGGACCCGTTGGGCACCGAGACAGACCCTGACAGTCTCAGTTAAATGTCTCATTAGAGTTGGGGCATGAGGAGTCCATTGATTGAGCACCTACTGTTTGCAGCCACGGATCTTTATTCCCCTTCCGGCATTCAGGCTACCGCCGCCCCTTGGACTCGGGTTTCAAAGCACCTCAACTCCATGTGTTCTCAAAGGAGGTTTTCTGTGTGGTTAAGAGTGAGCTCTGAGGGTTGGAGTCCTGTGGGGGCCCCAGGTGTCCCTGCCCCCTGGAGGCACAGCCAGGGTCGCCTGCCATACCTGGGGTAGAACAATGACAGTCACAAGATGGAAACTCAGTGGTTGGTTGCAGGCCCTCCCAGCTTCCTGTCATGGGAGTGGACCAGCTGCCTGGGGAGGGGACCTCAGTAGAGGTTCCTGCGGTGGGTGCGGGGAGGGGCGGGGAGGCCCTGCGGGTGGCAAGGGTAGGTCCTCCCCACTGCCCAGGGTGAGGAAGCCTGGGGTGGGGGGCGACACTGTGGGCTGTGGATGGGCCTCTGTTTTCCCAGCTAACGAGAGGTGGAGCCGGGGCAGCCGTTGGGAATCCTGGTGTTGAAAGGTGACCACAAACAGCTCTTGGGAGGCAGGAGGAGGAGGAGGAAGAAGAAAATGGGTCAACAAACCGCCCCTTGGAAGTATCCTGAGGGCTGAGAGAGGGTCTGGGGGAACCTCAGGGTCAGGGGTGGGGAGTCCTTCTTCCCATTGGATCCCCTGTGGTGGAGACAGACACACACATCCCTCCAACGCGGGGCCTGGGCTTGAGTCTGGGGCACTAGGGAGCTATGGGAGAGTTTAGAGCAGGCCAGAGGGGTTGAGCGTGCCAGGTGCCGCTCAGAAACCTTAAATAGTAACCAATTCGATGCCCGGCATGGCTCTATGAGACCGGACTCATGCATGTCCCTGTTGCACAGACAGGGAAACCAAGGTGCCAAGGGGGGGGCCACCCCGAGACCACCTCTCTGGGAGGTGGAGCTTCCAGCTCTGGAGTCCATCGCTCTGGGCACGACGGCCGGCCAGGAGGAAAGGGGGCCTGGTGCATGGGAGACGTGTGGCCCAGGCTGGGCCAGGCGGGGATGGTCAGCAGATTAGGGCCTCAGGAGGGAGAATGTACAGGTGGAGGGGACCAGGGAGGACGTGGCGGGGGGCCAGGCTTGGGCTGGGGCAGAGGCCTGCGGGCCATGTATTGCGCACTCACACATGGCTGGACCAAGAGGCTCAGTGGAGACTAGACCAGACCTGAACCCCAGAATCCCAATATTCAGGATGGGCAGAGGGCCCCAAAGTCCACCCTGATCCAGCTTCCCTGAACTCTCCCCAGATCTACCCCTTGGGACGGGCAAACTGCCCTAGAAGGGCCCCTGGAGCTTCAGACACAAGCTGGTGTCCCTGAGGGTATGGGGAGACCACCCCAAGCCCCGAATCTCTCAGTGTTATCTTGGAAATGGGCCTCATTTTTAAACATTTTTTTTTGCCAGAACAGTCAGTAAAGAGAAACTCATTTTTAAAAATTGATGTGAAATTTGCATAACATAAAATTAGCCATTTTATTTATTTTTTTACCTGAAGAACTTGTGAAACATTAAAAATTAGCCATTTTAAAGGGTACACTTCAATGGCTTTTAGTATATTCACAGTATAGTCCAACCATCCCCACTGTCTAGTTTCAGAACATTCTCATCACCCCAAAGCAAGCCCCATCCCCATCAGCACTCACTCCCCATACCCTACCCCAGCCCCTGGCAACCACGAATCCACGTCCCGTCTCTGTGGATCTTCCTGTTCTGGACATTTCATATAAATGGAGTCTCACACTGTGTGTCCTTCTGTGTCTGGCGTCTGTCACTGAGCACGATGTCCTCAAGGTCCATCCACGTTGTAGCCTGTGTCAGAGCCTCGTCCCTCTTCGTGGCTGAGTGATGGTCCAGTGCGTGGATGGACCACGTCGTGTTTGTTAATTCATTCACTTGTGGATGGATGTCTGGGTTGGTGGCACCTTTTGGCTGTTATGGATAATGCTGCCGTGAACATCCGTGGACAAGTATTTGTTTAAGCCCGGTTTCATTTCTCTTGCTCAGACACCTAGGAGTGGGATTGGTGGGTGATGTGACAATTCCGTTCCCCTTTTTGAGGAGCGGCTGGGCTGCCGTCCAGAGTGGCTGTGCCGTGTTACATTGCCACCAGCCACGTACAGGACTGTAACTTCATGTCCCGACTGACACTTTATTTTCCAACTTAGTCATTGTAGCCTGGTGAGTGGGAAGTGGGATCTCACGTGGTTTTGATTTGCTTTTCCCAAGCGACGAATGATTGTGAACATCTTTCCCTGTGCTTCTTGGCCATTTGTGTATTTTCTTTGGAGAAGTGTCAGTTCAAGCCCTTTGCCCATTTTTGTTTTTTTTTTGTTTTTTGTTTTTTGTTTTGAGACAGAGTCTCACTGTGTTGCCCAGGCTAGAGTGAGTGCCGTGGCGTCAGCTTAGCTCACAGCAACCTCAAACTCCTGGGCTCAAGCAATCCTCCTGCCTCAGCCTCCCGAGTAGCTGGGACTACAGGCATGCACCACCATGCTCGGCTAATTTTTTCTATATATTTTCAGTTGGCGAATTAATTTCTTTCTATTTTCAGTAGAGACGGAGGTCTCACTCTTGCTCAGGCTGGTCTTGAACTCCTGACCTTGAGCGATCCGCCCACCTCAGCCTCCCAGAGTGCTAGGATTACAGGCGTGAGCCACCGTGCCCAGCCTGGGATGAACTTTCTGAGCTGTCCTGATTTGAGGCAAGGGTACTAGGTTTTGTATGACCACACTGACTATTCCTTGGATATATGTTGTCCCTTGGGAGGGCATAATCTTGGGTGAAGCAACTCTCTTTGATTGAGGCCAATTCCAGTAGTGGGACTCAGCTGTGGACTATTGTTGGCAAACATTCTTGGCAGCTGGGGGAATGAGTGCCTTGATCCTAAACGGAGAATCTAGGTGGAATACCACAGTATGCCCTACAGTAACCTCTATGTGGCATCTGTGATAGTTCCTTAGTCACCTTGTAGTGTCTCTTTATCCCTGGTGGCTGTCTAGATAATCACTGAGAATAAGATGCTGCACGAGGATCTCTTGTCAGAGCAAAGTCCAGAGACTTAACTCTCCAGCATTGGAACAGTAGTAGAGGAACGGGCAGTCCTGCAGAAGCAGCAAGTATCATGAGGGGTGAAAGCTCAAGATTTTTATGCTTAGTGAACCCTAGTATGTCAGTTCTAGATTTGAATAGTGAACATTTGACTCTGTTACAACCTCCCATCTGACTTTAGTTCTTACCAATATGTAAATTAGGTATTCTTTCTTATCATAGGCAGTTTTTATGGTGCCGATAAATTGCTGATAAGGTGCCATGGCCAGAACTTAGTTTCGATCCACACACATACACACTCTACAGTGGTAAATCTTATAAAGCTGTGGAAGTAGTACTCTGCCTAATTATAAGAAAGATTTATTTATTCCCAACATTATCCCTCAGAAAAGACGAAATTAAGTTATACTTGAGACCCTTTGCAATCATAATACAGTATGTTCTCTCAATTATCTTGTTAGAATCAGGAAATACTGTTTGGGGAAGACAGCTTGAACCAATTTCAATCAATACCATCTGTGTTTCTTTTCAAGATCACCTGATATAATCAATAAAATGGTTTCACAGAAGTCCAATGTAAAGTTTGTTATTCCTCTGCAGATGCTTTCACAAACACAAGTATTTGAAACTGTTTATAAATTTAAAGAATATCAATATTAAAAGCAGGGCAATAAGTGACTATGTTATGGAAAACAGAAATAAATATCTAATGTAATGGTCCTTAAATTTCTGTGTGCATCAGAAGCACCTGCAGGGCTTGTTAAAATACAAATTGCTTGGCCCCCCCTTCAACCTTTCTGATTCACAGGTGATATGTAGGACCTGGCATTTTGCATTTTTGACAAGTTTCCAAGTGATGCTAATGCTGTTGACTCAAAATCATACTTTGATAGCTACTTATCTATGGGATAAGTGGAAATAATTATCATAATAAAAACTATTGTCCTAACATTTTGTGAGTGGATTCTTATGGCTTGGAATAAGTTTGCAGTAGTGGCATCTTCAACAATTAGGTGGAGTTGAAGATGAAGGACTTTGGAAAATTATGCTAGAAGACTCCAAAACTGGCTCTAGTGATCACAAAGATACTGAAGTCCAACATATATCGGAAGCATTTCAGTAAATTTTTTTTCAAAATTAGAGAGTAGGAACAATGTACTATTTTTAAATAATTTGTCATAAAATTAAGTCAACATTATAAGCAGTAATTGATAATTTTATCTGTTAAACATATCTGTAAATGTTTGAGTTAAAGCTGGTTACCTTCTGAAAATATTGGATTCAGTCATGGGACAGATAAAGATTTGCCTTATACTTGGGCTAAAATTCTATTTGGCCATGGAATTAAATAATTAAGTAAACAGAAAGCAATAAGATTAGTTTCATACTATTTATGTAATAACAAGTTCATATATCTTTATTTGTTTGTTTGAGTACACAGAAGTATATTGGTTTAAAACATGGATAAAGTTCTGGAAAAATACACTCAAATTTTAGGATTGGGGAGAGACATGGGAAGGTTTTCTACATGATTTCATACTTTCTACACCTCTAGACTGAATATTTTGTGATGAGTTGTATTACTTTTATAATTAGAAAAGCAATTTTTAAAGTGGCAATCAAGATTTATTTAAATAGAGATAAAATCGAACATAGTTCTAAAAGTAAAGGCAATGAAAATTATAGATTCTTTTCAGCACCGAGATGTAGAAGTAAAGAGAAATGGGATGGGGCAGGGAGGCCATTAAAGAATTCACGGCAAGAGTGGCAACCACATCCCAGTGGCATCTGGATATAGCATGTGTCCTGCCTGGGATTAAAGGGAGTGCAAGAGAGTTCACTCCTGGGGGAAGGAAAAATGGAAATTTTCCTCAGCTGATGTGTGAAAGAAATTGCCCAAACCTTGAATGTAGGTCTAAATCTCTAGTACAGACAGAAAGATTAGAAATCAAGGCAGGAGTTCTTAATTCTAGTTTCAAGTAATCTCTGAAATTACATGAAACATTTTATGTGTATTTGCTCATGGAAATTTGGGCCAGGGCCCTAATAAAATGTTAAAAGGGTCAATGTTGCAATAAAAGTTAGACATCTCTTTATTAATTTGGCTCAAGACTCTGTCAAGAATCATCAGTGTCTTCCTTTGTAATTGTCCTCTTAAAGACTATTTCCTGTAATAAATCTTAAACATGCTCTTTAGATCATTTTCTATACTTCTTGTTGTTTTTAATTTGGATAAAGTTCAGAATTTTTTTTTGGTTCAATTTCTATGGCTCTTCTTGGTCTAGGTTTTATGATACAATTATCTTCTACCCTTTATTTCTTAGTTCTTATTTTTCTAATTTAATGATTTTATTATATATTTGTCTGTTTCTTTTTAAGCCCCTTCAAATTATTCCTGGAAGTAGTTGCAGTACAGACAATAAAATAACAAGTGAATGTTGGTTGTAGAAGGCATGGGGGAGGATCAGACCTTTCACAAACATTTTGAATTTTACCTTAGAGCTTTTTTACTGAATTCAGTATAAAATGGAGAAAAGAAGTCAATAAATTTTTGCACTTTTCTTGCAAGTAACTAATAAGAAACATGATTTACTATGTAGAATGTATAGAATGTGTAGAATATGCTATTGCATATATGCATAATTATTAAAGACTGTTAGGTCTAAAAGGGATGATAGAGATAAGTTGGTGCTGTGTTCTTGTAGACCTCTGTTTTTAATTCAGCATTAAAGAATGAATCAATTTTCTCTTTTATTTCAGAAATGATATGAGATTTTTAATTTTTTATTGGTTATTGGTTATTCATGCTGCCAAAGAGGAATGATTACAATATATGCAATGACTCGTGTGGCAAAAGAAGTGTAGTCACCTCAAGTTAGTAAAAAATAAAATATCACGGCATGCTAATTTACATTCCATGAAGTTAAGCACATGTGGTATGGTTTGAGTGATGGCATCTTATCCAAAATTTATGCTGAAACTTAATCCTCAATGCAACACTATTAAGGAGTGTGGCCTTGTAGCCTTTGAGAGATGATTAAGTCATAAGGGTTCTGCCCTCATGGATGGGATTGGAACCCTTATAAAAGGGCTCAAGTTACAAGGAGTGCTCCCTTGCCTTTCTATCCCTTCCACCATATGAGAACACAGAGTTTGTCTTTTCTGGAGGATTCAGCAACAAGGCACCATCTTGGAAGCAGAGAGTAGACATCACCAGCCAGGCAACCAGCTGGTGCCTTGATCTTGGACTTGCAAGCCTCCAGAACTGTGAGAAATAAATTTCTGTTATTTATAAATTACCCAGTTTAAGGTATTTTGTTATAGCAGCACAAACAGACTAACACAGAATGCATCAGCTCAATTATATATTGAATATTATGAAAAGCTAGTTTAAATTTCAGACTTCTCTTCTTAAACACATTTTTAGCTTTCATTATTCTATGCTTTCAATTCCTGTGGGTTAATGTAATTTTGCTTAGATTCTTGATTACTCTTTGGAACTATATCTGGGTTTAGTATGTGAAAACAATAACTTTAATATTCCCAAGGAAACTGCTGAAATACGCTGTGTATATATAGGATCGAGGCTATCTTTTTCCTTCATCTACCACTTGTCATCAATCTTTTGCAAGCAGTAAGTGAAAATGGAAGCTGTCATCCAGACCTCAGCATTTGCTTTGGAGCCTTCAGGCAGCACATTTCCGTTCACTTCTCTTGAGCACTGAGCTTCATCTTGTCCTTTGTTGATAACCAGAACTTGACTTTATCTGCACCTGTCACTCCAGCCAGTACACAGATTTGCTCATTTCAATTGTCTTCCGTATCATTTAAAAGACTTAGCTTGAAAGACTTAGCTATGATTACCCATTGCTTTCAAAAATGTTTCCTTCTGGTAGTAGCATTATGTCTTCCCACACATAAATATATGTAGGCATGAAGACCCTGTGGCAACAGAAAGAGTTCCCATAAAATACTGAGGATGCAGTGTGGTTGGTGCTAACGCACCAATTCAAGGCAGAGAGGTAAAGCTAAACTTTCAAGACTACTTTTATGTCCTTGTACCTAGGAATTGAGAATAGTCTGTTAAGTAATGAATATGCAGTGATAATTTATGCAGAGAGATTTATGAAAAATGTGCCCTCTGAGTTTCTTATTCTAATGATGAATGTGATCCAATCAAACCATTAAAATGACTTAAATGCAGCCAAATGTCATTTGTTGCTTGCCATAGTATTTTAAGAAAAAATAGTCATTACAAACTCTTGAAAAAGTCTAAATTGCTTTATAACCTATGACAACTCAGGATAACTAGTAATAATCATTTGGCTTTTGTGAAAATTATGAACTATGGAGGTCTAAATGTCATGTATGCATGAGGCCATAAAAAGTGTTTATTCATTTTTTTGTTATATTCCTATAATTATCTAGAAAAATTAAAATAAGTCAGAACTTGAAATAGCATAATAGCTTTTTTCAGTCAGTAGAGTCTCTGGTGCTATGACCTAATTTAGGACATTTTAGCTCAGTTATCATTGACCAAATAAATTAAAGTGATCTTGAATTTCTTGTCTTATGGGCCAAAATAGCTTTCATTAAGGAGAAAAGACCCTAACCTACACATTTTCTACTTTTAATTAAAAATATTTTTATTTACCTTGCAGACTATAGTATTTCATAGGTTAGAAAAGAGAATGGTAATATCAAAATCACGGAAAATACAGTCATCCCTCCATATCCACAGGGGATTGGTTCCAGAAACCCCCACAGATACCAAAATCTAAAGCTCAAGTCCCTTATATAAAATGTCATAGTATTTGCTATAACTCATGTACATCCTCCTGTATACTTTAAATCACCTCTAGATTACTTATAATACCTAATACAGTGTAAATGTTGTATAAATAGTTGTTTTACTGTATTTTTATTTGTATTGTCATTTTTAATTTACTTTTTGAATTGTTTTGAGTCTATGGTTGGTTGAATCCATAGATACAGAACCCACAGATATGGATGGCTGACTATATTATATAGAATAAGTAAATAGACATTTACCAATATATCTTTAAATAAGTGTAATTCAACTCTGCAATTTAGTGAGTATAAACGCAGATTGATTTTCTTTATTATTCATTTGTTCACTGATTCAACAAATATTTGCTGAGCTTCTATTATGTTTACAATGCTGGAATGTGTTTTTGGATGTGGTAATAATTCAGTTTTTTAAAAAACAAACAAGTAAAACTCAACGGAAATCAAGTAGGCGGGAGCAGGGAGGAGAAGATGAATAAATTCACGCCTAACAGGTACAATGCATACTATCTGAGTGAAGGGCACACTTATAACTTTGATTCAAAATGTACAAAAGCAAATTATGTAACCAAAATGTGTACATCCCTGTAATATTCTGAAATACACACAAAAACCCAAACTGGGTTACTATTTATAAAATTATACATGGTTCCTGGTATTTTGTTAAGAAGTTTCCCCTTATATGGGTGGGAGTTAAGGCATGTTAAGAAGAGTTTTTTTCTGAGTCTAGTTATTTTAGTGAACAATGAGCAGCTAGCAGCTGACAGAAGGAGGATGCTCAGTGAGGACAGGGCCAGAAGATAAACATGATACTTAACTGAGGGAGAGAAGACACTACAGCAATTTTTCAAAAAGAGTTGGGTCAAAAGAGAGTATGTCAGGGTATATAGGGCCCTGGACCTTGAAATGTTATATGTTCCAAAGTGAACTTTTGTCTTAGGTCTTGCCCAATGCTAGTCACTTTGTCACTTTGTCAAGCAAAATTCTAGTCGCCATTATATTTAGGGTTTTTATTGTTACAAAATCTTACTCCAAATTGCAAATAAATCCAAAATAAGAAGAATATTTGGAGTGTGTATGATGGGGTTTGGGGTAGATTGTATGTGCACCAGATCTGCTATTAGAGGAAAGAATTGTCATAAACTTAAAACTGATTTAAATTGTGAAATGTAAGTCATATTCTAATGTACAAGTTGATGAAAGCATATTTCTCCATCAGAGTGGAAAATAAAACAAAGAAAATCATTAATTCTTTGCCATCCCTCCACTGATGATGCATTTTCACTGATAATGTGTTTTTATCATGACAGCTGAACGCGGTTGACATAGGTCCCGCTGATTTGCTCACATCTCTCTTATTATTACTCTGCATTTCTTGGTACACATATTTCTTGTCCTGCTTCAGTCATGTAGTATTTTGACCAAGGACTATCATAGTCTAAATCTTTCAAGGTATTATTATACTTATAATATTTGAAACTGGTGAACATTGTCCAGCATATTGAAAACATTCATATTTATTGATTCAATGAATAAGGGTTGTCTTTTTTTCCTCTCTGGCAAACTCCCAGAGACCTTGTCTGCCTTTCCTAAGGCCTCAGGCCTTTGTTCTCCCTCTGTGCCCTCCATTCTTCACCTTCACCATGTCTCCCCTCTCCTACTCTGGAATTCTCTGGAGAGGTGCTACATCAAGTTATCAGTGCCTGAAGGAGGGCAAGGTGGGTTTCGTATTGTAGATAATTCTACATATATGCCACCTTGCCCTTTGTTTTATTTAGCCCAGGAATCTGCTGAGTTTTTTTTTTTCCACTTTTTAAAATTGTGTAAACTTTTGTTTTAATAATGAATTCTATTTTCAAGAAAAGCTTGATTATTGAGCTATAGGCAAATGAAACAGTAGCTGATTTTAGTTTGGTTTCTTGTATTAAGTACAAACTTTGTTAAATTCACCCATAATTATAGAAATTTCATTTTTTTCACTAAGATGAATGATAGATTTTAAAACTAGTTAAATATTTAAAGTATTTAGTTTTACTATGAATATTACCTAAAGTGATATTAGCAAAGATGTCTTCTGTTCATATGCATGCTTCACTGCTATATTAATAAAGTTACTTATTTTTACATGTTCTTCCAGAGCAAAAACAAAAACATGAACAAGAAAATTTCTGTAGAGTCTGTAATTCTTAACATAGACCATTATAATATGACTATGCTTTCTCTGGACTCTATAACTCATGAATGCTAGAATCTCAAAGGGTGTTATTTTTTTGCTAGCTTATTTAGAAAAAGCATGCTACTAGATATCTTACTAAATAATTCAAATAATATCTGACAATTGAGGTAAAAATATGGAATATGTGCAAGGCAGGATTAAAATACCACATAGTGCAAAATATGTTATAAAGTGCCCTACATGCTAGAAAAACATTATAAATGAAGAAAACAAGGATTAAGAGGAAAGAGAAGGGGGCTCATATATTTCTTCCTTTTCTTTTTTTCCCGCTTTCATCTACCAATAGACTGAGTGAATCATATGAAAGAAAGTTCACCTCCCTGGAATCCGAGCTCCGCAGCTGCTTGCATTTCCATCAGTTAGACATTCATTTGTTTAACAAGTACAATACCTCTGGGAAATTACCACCTGGAAGATTTTATTCTTTCCAGTTTATAAACCAAAGTCACCTGCTTCAAACATTGCAGAACCCAGATAGAAATAATTAAAGTTTTAAGCTAAAGGAAGCAACTGGGGAGGAATTCCTGACCTTAACATTATCAAGAAACTCTCTGAATTTTGGTCTTTACCTCTTGGTTATAAGTTCAGCTTTACCAACTCAACAGGTTGAATTGAATTATGTGAACTCCCAAGTCTTAGTGTATTCCTTTTAATAAAATAGAGACTCCTTTAATCCTCCCAAATAATAGACTTTTAACTTACTGGACAATCTGTCCAAACTGCATGCCACTCATTTGCCTGATATATTATAAGCTCTATTTATCCGTCAATATTCCATGCAAGACAACGTTGGTGGCGGTAGTGGTGGGTTCTAAATGCCTATGATGTTTCAGTACCATGTTGGATGAGATAGCTATGATTTCTGCCCTCAGAACTTACAGTCTAGCAGAGAGATTATATATTAAATATATCATTACATATGCATTTACTACCATAATATAAACAACCATGATATAAAGAGTATGAACACATTAATTGACTTAGTTATTCCATCTAAACTGTTTAAAGTTACTTCCCTGCTTCAGAGAGATGAGATGGACTTATATCAAGGTTTCTGTATGCTTGTAAGGAGTTTTAATGTTCCATTCACCTCTTTTAATATTGCTACACTAATGGTACATTCAGGAAGTATTGTACTACTTCAATGCTGTTCAACATTTATCAAAGCTCTTGTTGAGAGAAATTTAAGGAAGATTGACTTTAAAAGTATGCTATTCATCCTCCTTCAGATATGCTGTCCCTGGATGAAATCAGCACAATAGGGAGCTGCCTGTGTGAACTGCATTTTGTTGCTCCCTTCTCTATGGGGTTTATATTGACTTGCACTTTGACACAATGACTTAACGTATGTTGAAGGGTGTTGCAGGAAGCAGCCTGATGAAATTTATTGCTGTGAATACTGTAAGGGCGTTGTCCATTACATTTACACCTTGTTCTCCAAGAGAATCTATGGAGAAATTTCCTTCAGGGGTCAACACACAAATATTTGTATTTCTTCCTAGAAACTCGTTTGTCTTCATCTTATAGTCTGTGTGAATGAAGTAACTCATGCCACTTTCTGACTTTGCATTGGGTGCTAGAAAGTTAAAGTTTATGGTTCATGTCCACCAAGTATATAATATTTTTTAAAATGCATTAAAAACTTAACCTGTCCCCTTTTTTGGGGTTTATTTTCCCCTTACTTCATTTTTTCCATCTTAAATTTGCCTTATCTTTCTATATGATACATATTAAGTTATCTTAAAACATTTCTGTACCAAAGAGGGATATAAAAAGTAAATCTAATGAATAGCTAAGCAATCAGTCTTGCAGCATTTATTGAAAAGCAATTTCATTCTTCACTAATCCATGATGTCTAATTTATCATGTATTTAATTCTTTACATATACTAAGCTCCGTTTTGGGGCAGGTCATTTTGTTTTGCTCATTCACAATACCATATTGACTCAGGAACTCCACTGCTTAAAATTCATCCTAAGAAAATAATCACGGGTGAGCACAAAGATTTTGGTACAAAATATTCATTGTGTTGTTTTTGTAATACTAAAAATTGGGAGACAATCTAAACATCTAAATACAGAGCATAAATTAAATAAATTGAAGTACAGTAACATGGAATACTTCTATAATAAGATAATATTGTAGTTTTGTTTTGGCATGTTCAAATTTGTTAAGTGGAATAAAACAAAGAGTTGTGTACATATGATCATATTTATATAAATATATATTTAACTGAGATATTTTTCTTAATTGTTTAGGGAGCACATAATAACTTTTGGGTGTGCTAGTATCCAAAGCACAACACTAGAGCACCTTCTTACGAAGACTAGTAGAATTTTTTTCCTCTTCTTGAACCCCTTCTTCAGTGATATTTCCAAGAATACTTATGGCTGTTTTCTCACGTCCAAAGGACCCATTCTGATTTTCTTAGCCATGTTGTAAGAGTCAGAATTCAGAAGTTCTCCACTGAGGCTGAAAGACTGTGCATTACCAGTGAATGCTGGTTGTTCCATAATATGTCACTCTATCCCTGGGTATTGCCCTTGTAATTTATTATTATGGAAAGATGTGATTAGGTCTAAGCCTCCTGATCTGATCACTATCCCCTCTACCAGCGTATATTTCTTCTTTTTTTTATTTCAGAATATTATGAGGGTACAAATGTTTTGGTTACATAAATTGCTTTTGTACTGCTTGAGTCCAAGTTATGTGTGCCCATCACCTAGGTAGTGTACATTGTACATGTTAGGTATGATTTCACCTATTCTCTTTTCCCCCCTCCCTTCTGCTTGATTTCAGCTGAGTTTTACATCCATTTGTGTACATAAATGCTGATCAGTTAGTTCCAATTTAATAATGAGTACATGTGGTGTTTGTTTTTCCATTCTTGACATACCTCAGTTAGGAGATGGTCTCCAGTTCCATCCAGATTGTTGCAAAAGGTATTAATTCATTTTTCATCGCTAAGTAGCATTCCATAGTGTACATATATCACATTTTATTAATCCACTCATGAATTGATGGGCACTTGTGTTGATTCCACATCTTTGTAATTATGAATTGTGCTGCAATAAACATTCAAGTGCAAGTGTCTTTTTGATACAAATTACTTTTTTTTCCCCTTTGGGTAAATCCCCAGTAGTGATACTGCTGGGTCAAATGGTAGGTCTACTTTTAGTTCTTTGAGGAATCTCCACACTATTTTCCATATAGATTGTACTAGTTTGCAGTCCCACCAACAGTGTATGAATGTTCCTTTCTCTCTGCATCCACTCCGGCATCTATTGTATTTGCACTTTTTACTAAAAGCCTTTCTAACTGGAGTACGGTGATATCTCATTGTCGTTTGAATTTGCATTTCCCTGATAGTGACACTGAGCATTTCTTCATGTTTATTGGCCATATAAGTGCCTGTCAATTCATGAGTGGATTATTAAAATTTGGTATATGTTTACAATGGAATATTACTCAATTTTAAGAAACGACAGTGAGCTAGCACCGCTTATATTATCCTGGATTGAGCTTGAGCCCATTATTCGAAGTGAGGTTACACAAGATTGGAAGAATGGGCTCCACATGTACTTGCCATCAAATTGGTACTGACTGATTAACACTATGGTGCTCAAATGGTGGTGGTGTTAACCGGAGATTCGGGGGTTGGGGGAGTAGACCCACATCTGAGGGATGCGGTGAGCATTTTGGAGGGGAGGGGCATGCTTGAAATGTAGTTGGGAATGGGAATTAGGAGTCTCAATAGGAGGAAGGAAATGTTCTAAACTGATTTATGTGAATAGCTGTACAACTTGGTAAATTTACTAATAATCATTTAATTGCACACTGAAAATGGAGTAATGGCATGGTATGTAAATTATACTTCAATAAAGTTGTCTTAAAAAAAAGAAAAGCTTCTGTTCATGTGTTATGCCCACGTTTAATGGGGTTGTTTGATTTTTTTCTTGTTGATTTGCTTGAGTTCTTTGTAGATTCTGGTTATTAGCCCTTTATCTGATGTATAGCATGAGAATATTTTCTCCCATTCTATCGGCTATTTGCTCTGTCAATTATTTTCTTGGCTGTGCAAAAGCTTTTTAACTTAATCAAGTCTTGCTTATTAATTTTTGTTGTTGCTGTGATTGCCTTTGTGGTCTTCTTCATAAATCCTTTGCCTAGGCCAATATCTATAGGCATTTTTTTCAACATTTTCTTCTAGAATTCTTATGGTTTCATGTCTTAGGTTTAAGTCTGTTATTCATTTTGAGTTTTTGTGAATGGTGAGAGATTTGGATCCTGTTTAAGTCTTCTACATGTCACTATCCAATTTTCCCAGCACCATTTATTGAATAGGGATTCTTTTCCCCAGTGGATATTGTTGTCTACGTTGTCCAAGATCAGATGGCAATATGTGGTTGGTTTTATATCCAGGCTCTCTGATCTGTTCCTTTGGTCTATATCTCTATTTTTGTACCAGTTATATGCTGTTTTGGTTACTATAGCCTTGTAGTATAGTTTAAACTCTGTTAAAGTGATGTCCCCAGATTTGTTCCATTTGCTTGAGGTTGCTTTGGCTATTTGGGCTCTTTTCTGGTTCCAAACAAAACACAGAATTATTTTTTCTAGATCTGTGAAAAATGACGTTGGTATTTTGATGAGGATTACATTGAATCTGTAAATCACTTTGGGTAGCATGGACATTTTAACAATGTTGAATCTGCTGATTATGGGCATGATATATTTTTCCATTTGTTTGCATCATCTGCAATCTCCTTCCTCCATGATTTGTAGACAAGTGGCTCCTTAGGGTGTGAGGGAGGAAAGTCTTATGTTTTTCTCAGCCAACGGTACTCACACTAAGATTGCCTGTGTTCACTCACAGCCCGTTTCCCAAGGCAAGTCTATGGTAACTTAGTTCAGAGGGGTTTTCAAGTTGTCACAAACCAACTCTAGAATCAGAGCACTTAGTTCCACTGCCAGTTCCTCTCTCTCAAGATAAACACTTCTTTCAGTGGGAACCTCTACTTTGTTGCACACACACATACATACAGAAAGAAGATTGTGGATGTTATATATGACATTTTTGTGTGATTTTTTTAAATCTTAATTTTGCTTATCTATTTTTTATTTTTCTACATGATCATACATTACTAAATAAGTCTCCTAGTACATCTGAGTTCATATACTTTTTCTTAAAATTTAAAAATATTTTGTTAAAGAAACTTTCAAACATACTGAAAAATGTACAGCATAGTACTGTAGAGTGGAGTCCCATGTACTCATTACCCAGAGCCAATAATCAACATTTATTTTTGTTCTTTTTCATTAGTGCCTATTACCCCCCACTATTTTATCTTGCTGGAATATTTTTTAAGGCAAATCCTAGGTATAATGTCATTTTACCTATAAATACTTTCATATTCATTTCTAACTGCAATGTCATTTTTAACATACTCTTGTGCTATTATCATACCTAATTGAGTTAATAGTAATTCCTTGTGTCATCTGATTCCCAGTCTGTATTCAAATTTGTCTTTCAAAGATGTATTTTTTTAACAGTTGGGTTATTCAAATCAGGAATCGGTTTTGCTTCATGTATTGTGTTTGGTTTTATGTCTGTAAGTCTCTTTTATGCTATAAGAGTCTCCTCCTCCATGTTTTCTATTTACCATTGATTCCTTAGAAAACTGGATCATTTGGCCTTCAAATTTGTCCAACTTTTAGAATGTGGTTGATTGTTCCCTTCTTGAGTTGTTTAGTTTTTTTTTTTTTATTCCACATATTTCCAATAAACTCATGGTTCGAATATAAACACTGGATTACATTCAGGTTCTTTCTAAGGCAAAAATAATTCACAGTCTTTGGCATAATTTGCTATTGCATTTTATTATGAGGAGATAATGCCTAACGGTTGGTGATGCTAAGACTGGTCATTGGGTTTGTGTTGGCATTTTACATATATACTTAGTTTTTATAAAAGTAGAACATGCACATGGTTAAAATGTTAAATTGTCCAAAGGTCTTCCACGGCTTTACCCTCCTTTTTCCCTGCTCCACCCTGTGCTATTCCCAGTACCAAATATAACTATTTCCATTTTTAGTTCTTCTGGTCATTATATGTGGCCTTCCAATAACATGCTAATACTCTTCTTTCTTGATTGATCAACTTTAGACATAATCTATCCTAGTAGGAGGTCAGCAGACAGATACTTACTTCATTTATTCAACATCATCTTATGCTGCCTGTCTTCCTAATATAGTGATATTGTTATTTTCAGTTTATCCATTTCTTATATGTTACTGGAATGAAAGTCAGCTTCACTTATTTTCCTTGTTGTATTAATTTTAGATGGAATTGCTCACTCTCCGCATTGAAAGATGAAGATACTAGCTCTTAATTCTTTCTTCTACCTGTTTGTCTTCACTTGAGGTTCCTTCATCCTGCACTTTCCTCATCTGATGAGGAGAAATGCCATTTTCCTTGAAGTGGACTAGCACTTGCTTCAGATAGAAATTGTGGTGCTCCAAGTCAGTTGTGAAACATCACCATTAAGGCCGTGGAACAAGGCAAACATTGCTGAGGGAGGGCTGTTTCCAGGCAACCTTATGAACCGAAGTCTCTCAGAAAAAGGGCCAACTTCAGGTCTTGGCCTCATTCTCAGCCTGGGCCCTGTCTGAGAGACCAGCAAAGCTCATTTTCAAACTCAGCCACAGAGTGCACTTGGACCTGCCAGTAGAGTGAGCTATTTGGTCACAGTTGCTTGCATTGAATGATTGATTGAATGATTTACATCTATATATTTATTTATAACTGCTGTGGATTTCGGAACTCTGAATACAGTAGTAGTCTATTTAAGAGTTTTCTGCTAGTTAGCTCTTTTGGGGCTTGTTTAAAATTCAATGGAAAAAAAAACTGATTTTTTAGAAAAAAGAATGGAAAGAAATGACCGTTTCACCTTGTGGAGGTAGAAGATGTCTTTCTAACAATACTGAAATTCAGGAGGCCATGAGCTGAAATGTATTTCAGTGTTTAAATATATGGAGGATTTATAATATATATAGAATACAACATACTACACAAGTTTAAAATCGTTAACACTTAAAAGTATCCTCCTACATCATAAGTAACAGGTCAATAACAAGCAGAAAAAAATAACAAAGGCAAAATTAGACAATATTTGATAAAGGAAATGCAACTGACCTAAAATTCTAAAATTCAGACATTTCTCGGTAGATGCAAAAATGATGTTTAAACCATCACAAAACTGAATTAGAGGAGATTAAGGTCTATCTAGAAAGATGAGAAAACAGCATACTCTTATAGTGCTAATTGGACCAGCAAATAATCATCTCAATAAAAATGTACCTAAATATGACTATCATCAACTCATCTTGGAAAAGCTAAGCATGTAGAAATAATTTTTTGGTATCTGAAGGAAAGAGAAAAAAGTACAGTGCTTAATGTTGTTTTTCCACACAGAATGTCTTCCTTCTGAGCTTCCTCTCCTCAGTGAATGACTACATGCTATTGCCTGAACTAATGGTAATAATTAAACTGTGTTCTCATTTGTCTTCTAGGTTTAAATTGATAATTGTGCTGGAAGCTCAGAAAAAAAGATAATTAGTATATTCGACAGCAGAAACTGAGGAGAAACTGTTCCTTAGCTGATGTTAAATATGTTGGTACATACAACTGAAAACGCTCTTTTGTCCTAGAATGTGGATACATTAGCAATGTGTTGGATTTTCTTGACCATCACAACTTGGCTATGCTTGGGAAAAGATAATCATTTCAATTTGAACTGATCTGATTACATTTGGCTGAGGACTAGATAGAGAGATGATAGATTAGTGCCTAAACTAATTGTCATTGCATTATCAACATTGTAACTGCCTTTTGTTTTCCTTTGGCTTTATCTCACTGTTCCTAAATGTTTATAGTAGTAAGCATCTTATTATTATTTGTTCCGACTACTACAACCCACCTAGTCCTCCATAACTTTCTTATACAGAATAACCATGAAAGATTCAAGAATACTGAGATGCAGGTTTGTGGGAAAAGCATGATGTGGCATGGTTATGACAGTGAATCAGCACAGCAGTGTTTGAAATCTTGTATCTCCTCTATTTACCATAATCCGTAAGGAAACTTTTTTTAAAAAAATATTCTTTCTCTATTTTGATTGGTGGTGTTTATTAAATAATCAGTTTGTGGGTAGAACATGAATAGAATATCTTTTCTTTTGATTTTTAGCATTTATCACATTTTGCAAGGTTATACCCATCTATCCATTCACAGGTGTAAAATCTCTTTCCCTTACTGAATTACATGAAGGCAGCGTTCTGTTGTGTTCATCCCTGAATTTATAACACTTAACATATAAAGGTATTTATTAAATATTAACTATTCAATGTTAAAGGAATTAGAGGAAATCCTACTAGTAATTGTATATGAAAATTGGTGTCTTTCCTCAACTTATCCTTCCCACTTCAATTGCAGAGAAACTAACTGGGAGATGTCAGGGATCAAGGTCCTACTAAACTTTCTGTCATTTCATTCTAATAGCTTGCTAGGAGGAAGAAAGTGGGTTCCTGCAGCTGGATGAGAAGTAGAGAAAGAAAAAATAAAATTTGGGGCAGAAAATTGGAATTGGTTTTAAAAAAATCTATTGTATACAAAAGATTACATTAAAAAGAAGAAAAAGGCTTTATATTTTTAGTATGTCTAGGAAGGCTATAGTAAAGGAAATAATAAAGTAACTGTATGATTTAAAAATTATACAAATATATTATCTAATATAGTAAAAATATGAATTTTTAATAGCAATAGTTATTTTAATGTTTTAAGACATGATTCTCAAAATATGAATGCACCATAGAGTTCAGAGAATTACTATTGAACACACATTTACTTAAAAGTTAAATTTATCATTTAAAAAATGGATGCAATGACCTTGAACATTATAAGTGATTTTTGTTGGTTTGAAGATATGATAAAACCTCATTAATTCAGATTCTACTTAATTTGGAATTTATGATCATTTGACAAGGCTGACATTTTCTTTTGCATTATCTTGAAGAAAGTTTTAACTGAATAGATGAATAGCTTAAAGAAGATGGTGGGAGATGTTTAACCTTTATGAAAGAGACAACATAATTTTAGAAGACTTTAGAACATTGTTTATATGCAAATAGATGCTATTTTTTATGAATTAATTTTTGTCTATTTATTAAAGCAAAGCTAGAATAATTTGTTTTTACAAATACAGTTTTAGTTTCTCTAGTATACATATGGTAATGCCAACTAATTATTAAAGACAGTAAATTGGAGGTACTTATTATTCATTTATCTGCTGAACCAGTACTTATTGAGTGGTAATCATGTGTTAGGCCTTGTAAAGGGTATGGAGACAGACATCATTCCTCTTCTTGTGGAGTTTTTGGTCCTGTGCCATGTCTTTAAAACACAGCTCTATTAGCAAAAATATTTGAAAATTCCCCATTGACATATGCATATTTATTTATAAATTGCATGCATGTACTATTTTACTAATATATGACATATATCAAAAAACTAATTCAAGAATAAATTATGACAAGGATGAGATAAAAAGAAACATAAATAAAAGTTTTGATTGTGAATCTTCAGACATATCCCCTGGGTCTCCTGCTACCCATGTGGGAAGCTCTGTCTAGTAGTAGATGAGATAGGCACTGAATCAAGGGAGAGAAAAATGTTTATATACTTATAAATATAATAAATTACATAAAGAAAAAATATAGTGATGAGAGAGAGAGAGAGAGAGACAGAGACAGAGACAGAGAGAGCGCAAAAGGAGATCTAAATTAGATGGTGAAGTTGAAAGACCATGCTGAGGAAGTACCATTTGAGCTGAGGTCTGACTTAACCAGATGCAGTACGCTGAGAAAAGCACTCCAGGAGGGTGCAACATGCTCTGAGTTCCTGTGATGGGAAAGAGTTTGATACATTTGAGGAGCTGAAAGGTGGGCAGTACAGCTGGAATATAAGGACTAAGAGGGTCTGTGGCCAAAAAAAAAAAAAAAATGAGGCTGAAAGGTCAGGGAGGGCCTGTGGTAAGAAATTTGGATTTTTGTTCCAATTCACTGACAATTAAAGGGTTTTAAGCAGGGGATTGCCTTGGTCTGATTTACATTTTAGAAAAACATGTGGGGGTGATGACACCAAGGTTTTGACTTTGAGAAACTGAGTAGTTGGTGCTACACTTACTGAGATGGGGAAAATTGGGGGATGAATATATGGGGGAACAAATATATAGGGGAAATAGAACTGTATTTTGGACATGTTACATTTGATATATACTTGTTAGACTAATATATATCATGTTATATATTAATGTTATATACTAATGTTAGCTGCCATAGCAACTAAACCCCAGATTTCAGTGTCTTAGCAAAATAAAAGGTTGGTTTCCTGGTTAGTGGGTGGCTTTTTTCTATTGATCGATTCAAAGATACAGGTTCTTTCTACCTTCAGTCTCCGTATGTACTAAAGCAACAAATTCCTATGACTCCAGTTGGGGGAAAACGAAAGAGAGTAGGGAGAATGGACAATTACTTCTTATTCTTGAAGCAGATTGACATATTCATTTCATTTATGTTTCTTTGGAGGGAAATCCGTCATATGGTCCCACCAAAATGCAAAGGGGTAAGGACATTGTACTCTCTACTTCTACAAGATCAACTTTTTTTTGGTTCCACATAAGAAAGAGTGAGATCATGTGGTATTTGTTTTCCTGTGTCTGGATTATTTCACTTAACACAATGTCCTCCAGGGCAATGAGGTGGGGCTCGGGGGCGGGGGAGCTTGGGGAGATGTTGATCAAAGGATACAAAATTTCAGTTAGACAGGAGGAATAAATTTAAGAGATCTATTGTACAACTTTGTTTAATAACAATATATTGTATTCTTAAAAAAATGCTATGAGTGGATGTTTTCATCACAAAAATAACTATGTGAGATAATGCATATGTTAATTAGTGAGATTTAGTCATTCCACATGTGTATATACTTCAAAACATCACGTGGCATACGATAAATCTATAGAATGTTATATGTCAATCTACAAAGTAAAACAATAAAATAAAGCAAAGCAAAAAAGAGATGCAAAAGGACCTGGGACATTTTGGTTTTTTCCCAGCAAGAGTAGCCACTTTCTAGGAGAAACTCTACTGTGAAAGGAGAAGGTCACATTTTCGGTCATTGGACTAACTGCCACAGACATGCATAAAATGGCTCATTAGATACATCAAGGAAATAGTTGACTGTAGAAGTAAGACAAAACAGAGACAAATACAAAGTAGGCGTTTAATAAATATTAGTTCCTTTCTCATCTTTTCCTCCAATCTTTTTATGGTTTTTATGTAGTCATTTAGGGAGAATTTAAAATATTCAGAGCACATTCATACTGTTAAACTCTAATATATTTACTTATTACAATAGTTTTATTTATTTGAATTTAGACTGGAATCACAGTTTTGGGTTAAATATCTTAAATATACATTAGTTAAAGTACTTTAAGTCAGATTGTGGTAAATGTATAAGAATAAGTATAGTAGATATTTAATAGCAATATTACATAAAGATGTCTTCTTTAGTTCACTGAATTTTCTTTGCATTAAAATTTGCTGTCTTTGAAAATCTAGGTATTTGAAACAAATAGGTAAAATAAACTTTGTCTTGTATCTGTTCTTATTTAATATTTAGAATTGTGGTATGGTGATTATGTTAATTGAATATCTGTTTGATTAGGTAAATCAAGTATAAAACTTTAATGTTATTAAGTATAATAGACCAAATATATAAAATATTCTCTAAATATCATAAATACAGAAACTATGTCTTTTAATTCTTTTATATTCTCCTTTCAATAGGACAAAAGTGTTTCAATTTGTATAATGCAACTGGTGGTTAGTAAAATTCAAATTGAATGGAACATCCATTTTTGACAAAACATTTGATCTTATTTTCCTTTTAGACAGAATTTAATCCAACTTCTGCCTACTTAAATTTCACAAAAAATTATGTCACTACAAACTATAAGCCCAAGGGTTTAGAAACTTGATTCCAATTATTACCTTCTGATTAAAAGTAATTGCTATCCTGGCAATCATATAATGTTTTTTTCTTCCTAAACATTTTGTAACCCCCACACTTTTTGCATATCTCCTTATTTTCTAGGATTGCTCCTCTCCCTAAGTATCTTGAGATAAACGTTTTTTCAAGGTAATATGAAAAACAATATTTAAAATGCCATCCAAGTATAAAAGTATAAAGAAAATAAATCTCCAGATTTGTGCATTGTAATGAAAAAGAATAAACTGCTTTCCCCTAGGTATTGCCCCAAATTTTATTTCCTTTACAAAGCCAGATTCAAATATTACATGGAAATACTGGTAGAAGAAAAGTATAACTAGTCAGGAAGTTAAGAATAAAAACTTACTGTATATTGAAGCTGTATATACATATACACATACACATATATACACTGTATATACATGCATGTATATATACTTTATATATATAATTTTGTGTGTGTATATATATACTTTATATATGTAATTTTAACCAGCTTTAGAGGTGGTAGAATACATAAAGTCAATCTTTTTTGCAATATTAAATAAAGTTTTCCTGATTATGGGGATTATAATGTGATACAGCCATTTCCGTGGCTGATGAGAAGGAAAACATTTCTTTGTTTGTGGTAAGAGCACAAGAGGGGATGTGGTTGAGAGATGAACCTTGAATCTTGTCTAGGGTTTTCCATGTGAACCAATGAGAGCATTAATCCTGAATGTTGGTATAATCACAAGTCCTGGTTTGTCAAGCTCTATGTCTCGTGACGGGTATTTGTTGTCGTTACTGACTTTTTTCTTTTCATGTTTGCCCTTTGCAAAGGATGTGAAGGATCTTACCATGCCTTTTCACCAAGTGTGACTTTGCCCATTATTTTTCTTACTGCCTTAAGGTTTGAAGTAGTTTCAGCTGGACTTTTCAGATGCAGCTAAGATTTTGTGCTCACTCCTATGTTACCGGCACTGGGTGAGAAGATATACTAGGTATTTCTTAATTATGGATGAATAACTGGACAGCTTCAGGAATGTGTAAATGGATTTTACAGTGGTATCATACAAGTTATCAGTATTTACTTATAAAACAAGATATATATTTTTTAGTTAAAGCAATTATAATTAAACACAATGACAAATGAAAAGACAAATAGAGAAAATTTATGAAAATGGAAACTGTCTCTGTTGGGAAATAACAATATATTCAAAGATATAATTGATAACCAACATGACAGAGTCCATTGATACTCTCATTCTTCTGAGAGAACTCTTTCTGTCTCCCGAGATTATCTTGCTCATGAACATCACTGTTTGGACCAAGTAGGTCAGATCTGTTCTTTCTCTTATAAAAACAACTTATTGGTACCAAAATGCTCTCTCCATGCAATTAAACTTCTTTCTGCTTCCTTACAGTCGCAGGGAACTATCTTTTCTTTCCAAATAGACCTTTTTTTCCTACTAGACTGGCTCTTCCATTTCACAATGTGGCTTCATGTTCCTAAGATTATGCCATTATTTTCTCCCTATATTTTTTAATCTTTTTTTCCTGCAACATTTTGAGAAATATTTTCTCCCTATACGCACACAAAAATTAATATAAGTTACAGAAACTAGATTTTTACAAAAACAGATAAATAGTTACTGAATATAAAATAATTTGAGCTGATCCTCACAGGAAGAAATATGATTGAGATATTTAAATTAATTCAGAAAGTTTTGAAATAGTATTTTTAACTCTATTGTAAGGGTTGATTTTATTAATCTTAGAAATCAAGGGTATCATTCAGCAATCATTTCTAAAATAAATTAATTCTTTTGATTTCATAGATTAGTTGTCTAATTTTTATGTTTTAGATTTAAAGTCATATATTAAGCACAGGTAACTAAGCATAAAATAGAATGTAAAAGAAAATGCAGGGTAGGTTCTCATTCTCTGGAGTATGAGGTGATGATATTTATTTCTTTTGTAGCTTCTATCACAAAACTGAATATTTAAAGCTTACATTTCTATAATACTTCAAAAGCAGGATCCCATACAAATTCTTTGAGATACATTATTATTGGGTTCAATTTATAGATGACGAAACTGAGATTTAGACACTGCCAATGTGCCACCCATACCCTTTCTGCATTTAGCATTTCTGTGCACGCCAGCTTGCTTTCAAACTGCCAGTAATTGTGACCTTTTGCCTTTTAGTGCCACAATCAGAGGGGCAACAAAGTGTCTGATTTATCTCAATGATAATGTCATTGCTTGGGCCAAGAGAACCACTTATAGCTATAGAGGTTCAACAATGGACACATGACTTCGGGACCCATTAGTTCTATCATTATATGCATGACACAGAAGTTTCTGGCCTGATAAAATGCTGCCTAATTTGGTTCTCTCTTTTTTTGTATTTTTAATTTATATATCATAGTTGTATATATTTTGGTGATATATATGATATATTCACACATCTATACAATGTGTAATTATCAAATCAGGATAATTGGAGTATCCATTACCTCAAACATTTATCTTTTTCCTGTGTTGAGAAAATTATAATTCTTCTCTTCTAGCTATTTTGAAATCTACAATAAATTGTTGTTAACTATAATTTCCCTATTGTACTATTGAATACTAGAATTTATTCCTTCTATTTAACTGTATTTTTGTGCCCATTAACCAACTTCTCTTCATCCTCTCCCTACACTTGCCAGCCTCTGGTAATCATCATTCTACTCTCTACCTCCATGAGATCCACTTTTTTAGCTCCAAAATATGAGTGAGAACATATGCTATTTGTCGTTTTGTGCCTGGTTTATTTTGCTTAACGTAATAACCTCCAGTTCCATCCATATTGCTGCAGATGACAGTATTTCATTCTTTTTAATGTCTGAATAATATTCCATTGTGTATATATACCCCATTTCTTTATCTGTTTATCCACTGAGGGACACTAAGATTGATTCCATATCTTGGCTCTTGTTAATAGTGTTGTAGTATATATGGGAGTGCAGAGATCTCTTCAATATACTTATTTCCTTTAAAATATATATATATGTGTGTGTGTATACACACACACACACATACATACATACGTATAGACACACACCCAGAAGTAGGAGTGCTGAATAATACAGTAGTTCTATTTTTAGTTTTATGAGGAACCACTATACTGTAATCCATAATGGCTATACTATTTCACATCCCCACCAACAATGTGCACGCATTTCCCTTTCTCCACAACCTCACCAGTATTTGTTATATTTTTCTTCTTGATAATAGCCACTCTTAACTGGGGTAAGATAATATCTCATTGTGATTTTGATTTGCATTTCCCTGATAATAAATGATGTTAAACATTTTTTAAATATACCTGTTGGCTTATTTTGAGAAATGTCTAATTTTAGGTCTTTTGGCCATTTTAAAATCAGGTTGTTTGTTTATTTGCTATTGAGTTGTTTGAACTCCTTATATATATTCTGGTTATTAATCCCCTGTTAGATGGATAGTTTGCAAATATTTTCTTCAATTCTGTAGCTTGTCTCTTCAGTTCATTAATTGTTTAATTTTGCAGAAGCTTTTCAGCTTGATATAATTTCATTTGTCTATTTTTGATTGTGTTGCCTGTGATTTTGAGGTCTTGCCCAGATCAACGTCCTGTAACATTTCCTTAATGTTTTCTTCTAGTAGTTTCATAGTTTCAAGTCTTACATTTAAGTCTCTAATCCATTTTGAGTTGATTTTTGTATATATTAAAAGATGGGGATGTTAAGAAGCCAAGTAGGGGATGAAGCTCTGAGTGGGTGGGCTCTGCTTTCAAAAGATATTTTATACTTTTTAGTTGACTGACATTATATAGTGCTGTGTCCTCTGATAGATAGAAAAGGAACCAAGGAGTGGAAGTAAGAATGGCCCATCTCAACATCTGTCTGGAGAATATGTAGTTCCTACTCCCACAACTTTAAACTCTGCTAGATCAGAGGTCTTGGTTCCCAAAAACAGGAAGTAAGGCAAGGGACGTGCTAAGTGTTCCACTAAATCTTAGTTATGGTTACCACCTGGTCATTTTGTGCTTCTTATAATAATAGACAAACCATACCATACCAGCAGGATAAGTGATCCTTATTATCAAGAGGAGCTAGGATTGCTATTACAAATGGTGGCAGGAAGGAGCATATGTCACACTCAGGGGATTCAGTGAGGTGCCTCTTAGTCTTTCCATGCCTGGTGTGAATGTGCACTGAAGTAGCCATATCTGACAGAAGTATAGTAACCAGGAGCTCAGATTCCTTAGGGATGAGAGTCTCGATCACCCTACCAGGTAAGCAACCTAGAGAAGCTGAAACACTAGTTGAAGGTGCTCTTGAGAAAGAGCTAGCAAGAGTGATAAAAGAAAGGATAATACATACCAGTTATGGCCTTAGAATCACCTGAAGCAGTGGGGACTGTAGCTTATTCCACTCACACTTCTGTTGTAATTTTACAAAAGAAATTGTGAATCAGTGACAGGATGGAGTGACTTTCATATGGGTTATGAGTGAATATGAGTCATACAGGGGGAGGAAGTAGCAAAACGCTGCAAGTGTCCTACCTATGGAAACTTGGTATTTACAATTTTCTTGTAACTTCTGATAGGACATTTGACTCTTTGACTGAGTGCTTACTCTGACTAACAGATCCTTCTCTGCCTCTTCTAAAACTAGGCTGGAATTAATACCCCTGCAAACAAAGCTCTCAGCCC
>CAUYRT010043891.1:0-10440 GCA_963574885.1 Lepilemur ruficaudatus
GGTTTCTACCACTTAATGAGCTGTGTGACTCTGGGAAATTTACTTAACACCTCTGAGACTATTTCTCAGCTGTGAAATGGTTTTGTCCACCTTATATATGGTTGTCAAGAATATCTCTTGCTACCACCAGAAGCAGCAGCAGCCGAACAAAGTGATTCTGCGACAGGGTTAAGAAGAGGGAACAAATATTTTCTCCCATTCTGTAGGTTGTCTATTTGCTCTAATAATAGTTTCTTTGGCTGTGTAGAAGCTTTTTAATTTGATCAGATCTCATTTGTTTTTGTTGTTGTTGTTGCTACATTGATTGCTTTGGGGGTCTTCTTCAAGAATTATTTGCCTAGACCAATGTCTGAAAGGGTATTCCCAAGAATGGTGGGTATTTTTTAATAACCAAAAAAATATTTTAAGAAACAGAAAGTTATTTTTGTACCTTTTCCCCAGTACTATGCATGGAAAAAGCCTGCAGGAATAGCTCCACACTGTGCTAAGCAGTGATTATCTCTGAGCTGGTTCGTTTTTGGAGGCAATTTCCCATTGTGTGTAGTTTTAGCAGAGTGTCTTGCCTTGCTGTCTGTGGAAGCTGAAGGGGAGACCCTTTGTTGCATAGCAACGTGGGCTTGGTCACATGAGCCAGGCTTGGATGCCGATGCCACCCTGGAACTCTAAAAGCCTGATGATGGCACAGGACCTGGTCTAAGTGAGGCAAGTGAGGCCTCCAGGGTCCTATGGAGTAAAATTTAAGGCGACTCCCATTCTCAGAGTTGTGCAAGTGCTGATCTACATTTGCTGTTTTTTTTTCCCATATTTTGATTTTTTTTGGATGATGAGCTTTAAGTTTAGATAAACAGACTTTGAATAAAAGTCTAAAAAGCTTTTCCATCTTTTGGTTTTTTTTTTTTTGGATGATCTGCATTTGTGTGATCCTGAGAGCGAGCGCTGCCTTAGATATTGCACTCTAGGTGCTGGCTTGCCTCTCCTCGTCCCAGCCTTGGTGTGACATTTGGAAAGTCAGCAAGCAGACCGTCACAGTGGTTGGTGAGGTGATGAGAGTGGAGTGATGGCAGTGGGCATGCTAGTGACAGCAGAAGCAGTGACAGTGGTAGCAATGGTTGTGATGCTGCTGATTCCACTGATAACTTGAAAACTGGGACGAGCTTGCCAGCTCCTTGGTAATGCGTCCGTACATTCATTTTCTGCTTAAGTGAATCAGAGCTGGTTTCTGTTGCTTGTAACCAAGAACCCTGACTAATACAGTGGGGTTGTTGGAACTTTATAGCTCATTTTCCTTTATCCTTTTCTATGTTTTTATTTTTTATACGTTAATAGGCAAATTGCTTTTTCATGGAAGGCCAGATGTTTTTGTCAACTTGTTCTGTCATCCAGTAGATCAAAGTGTGTGGGGGGAGCTCCCGACCAAGTCAATTCAGCAGTTCAGTGACACTAACACAAGAACCTGGATGATTTCCATCTCTGCACTGTTCCTTCATTGAGGCTACTTCATCCTCAGGTTAGTGGCAGCTTAGCTGTGGCAATTGTAGGAGTTACATGTAGGAATGACAATGTCTAGAGGAAGAAGAGAAAGAATCTCTTCCTATGGTGCTTTCTTAAGAACAAGAAACAACTTTCCAGGAGCCCTAATACAAATTTCCCTCTAACTTTATTGGCTAAAATTAGGTCACATGCCTAAGCAGGGCTTAACTCCTGACAAGGGCAATGGAATTCTCCTAGACCAAATCAGACCCAATCCTAGAGCTGAGGTATGTCTTCCCAAGGAACATGACTCTGTAGGAAAGTATCCAAATAAAATTGGGGCTCTCTTAGGAGAAAAGGGTGGAACAGAGGCTGGATAGTCAACCTGCAGGATCCACAATTTATGCTGGTTGCTTATTGAGTGTTTTTGCTCATTTTAAGGTGTGTGGCTAGAGTCTGAGTATTAACACATTGACTGCCACACTAGAAAGAATTTTTTTTCCCTTGGGGCCATGGTGTTTTATTATGAAAATAGAATAAGAACTTCAAAACAAAATGATCCTTTCTAATTTAATGAAAAATTTGTTTTTTTTTTATTGTTTTCTATGCATGGTTATATGTAACTTAAAAAATAGTTCATGCGGTTCACAAGGTAAAGAGACGTGTGAGTTACAGATACGCTTCACGAGGCCCCAGGCTCAAAACCAGCGTGAGTTAAATACAACTCACATGGCAGTTAATGTATATAACTGGCTCTCTTAGGCAACTGTTGAGCTCATCTTCTGATATAAGTTTTAAAATGCTGACTATAACATAGTAAAGCAGTACAGCCACTGTGGAAAATAGTATGGTGGCTCCTCCCAAAATTAAACATAGAATTACTATATGAGCCAGCAATTCCACTTTGGGGTATATACTCCAAAATAATTGAAAACAAGGATTTGAACAGATACTTATGTAGCAACATTCACAGCAGCATTATTCACAAAAACCAAAAGGTGGAAGCAACCCACTGTCCACTGACAGATGAGTGGAGAAACAAAATGTGCTAGTACATACAATGGAATGTTACTCAGTCTTAGGAAAGAAATCCTGTTATATGCTACAACATGGATGGACCTTGAAGACACAATGGTAAGTAAATTAAGCCAGTTACAAAAAGACAAACACTGTGATTCCACTCACGTGAAGTACTTAGAGTAGTCAAATTCATAGAGACAGCCAGTAGAATGGTAGTTGCCAGGGGCTGGGGGAGGAGAAAACGGGGAATTATCGTTTAATGGGTGCAGAATTTGTTTTGCAAGATGAAACAAGTTCTGGAGATGAACAGTGCTGATGGGTGCACAGCAATGTGAACGTACTCAATGCCACAGAACTATACACTCACAAATAGTTAAGATGGTAAATTTTGTTATATATATATCTTTTACCACAATTTAAAAAAGAAAAAAAGCCCATTTTGATAGTTAATTTTATATGTCAACTTGCCTAGGCTATAGTACCAGCTATTTGATCAAACTAGTCTAAATGTTGCTGTGAAGGTATTTTTTTAAGGTGTGATTAACATTTAGGTAAATAGACTTTGAATAAACCAGCTTACCCTCCATAACGTGCATAGGCTCCTGCAGTCAGTTGAAGGACTTAAGAAGAAAGGTCGAGGTGTCCCAAGGCAGAGGAGCTCCGCTGCCACCTATGTCTGGACTCCGGTGGCACCGGTCCTCCCCGGGCCTCCAGCGGCTGCCCGCGCTGCAGATCCGGCTCGCCCGGCCCCAGCAGGGAGCTAGCTCCTCGTGTGATCTCTCCCTCTCGCTCTCTACATATATATATGTACTCATTAGTTTATGTTTACACATCCTATTGGTTCCGTTTCTCTGGAGAGCATACTAATATGTGCGTGTTTTTCATTAACATGATATTTATAACAAATTGATAATTAAACAAACACCAGCCCCCCATTTTGTTAAGAGAGGCTGTGGGAAGCCGTGAGTCACAGCAGCCCAGGCCCCAATAACGCCGGTGGCGGGTGGAGGTTGTGCAGGCATCGCCCGGGGAGTGTGTGCGGCCCGGAGTCCCCTTCCCCGAGCAGCCTCGCGGATTTTTCACGCGGGCGGGCTGGCACAGCAAGCCTGGAAACGGCCGCCGGCTTTGGTTGCTGTTTTAGAGGAGAGGTGTGCCCCGCTTGGAGCATTTCCTTCCATGCGGAGGGGGCTGCACCAGGGGAAAAGCCGGCCCCCTCCTCTCTGTCCCTGCAGCCTGCTGGCTTTGGGAGAACCCCGTGTTCATTTCTTAGGGCTGCTGCAACCAACCCGGTGGCTTAAAACTCTTGCGGTGCTGGGGTCCTGGAGTGCGCAATCAAGGCGTGAGCAAGGCTGATTCCTCTCAGAGGCTCTGAGGAAGAATCCGTTCCTTGCCTCTGTCCTCCTTTTGGGTTTTGGGCTTCGGAAACCTTGGTGTTTCTGGGCTTGTAGCTGCATCACCTCGGGCTCTGGCTCCATCCTCACGGGGCCTTCTCCCGGCTGTCTTCTGGGCTTATCTTCTAAGAACACTTGCACTTGATTTAGGGCACACTCTAACCCAGGATGATCTCATCTCAAGCACCTTCACTTAATTACATCTGCAAAGATCCTCTTTTCAAATGAGTTCACATTTACAAATTCTGAGGGGACACATTTTGGGGTGGGGGCTACATTCCACCCACTACACTGCTCTTGTGCATTCCAGCTTCTCCCTGTCCCTTTCTTCTTGGAGGGAGCCTGCCTGCCCTGCATCACCGTGTCAGCTGTGGCCTAGTAATCATGTGACTGCACGGGTAAGTCTGTCTAAGTCTGGGTCCAGAATTGGAAACTCACTTACCTACAGCTAGAAAGCCTCATTCTTTATCAGGTAAAGGTGATAGGTTGGCCTCCTATCCACCCTATTCTTTGATCTTATTGTTCAATTAGTTGAGAATTCAGGAATGGAAGAAAGGTGCCCCTTTTTTGGCTCCCTTGAAAATTCAATAAATATTACTTGAAGCTTAGCTCAAATGTCAATAGCTTTCTAAATTCTCCCCTCATTCTCACAGGCAAAATTAACTGTGTGTTCTGGGCTTCCACACTCCTTCATATTATGTTCTGTTATTACTTTTTTCTCCCCATTGGATTACAGTAGTCCAAAGGCCAGCTCCCATTTTGTATCTGCCAAGGGGAACTATATTTTTACAACCCACACATCCTGCTAAGAACTACAGCACAGGACACAGGTATAGGCACCATGCAGCCTGGCACTCTGCCATGCTTTGGTTTCATTGTCATCCTTGTTTTCTTTGCTATTCTGAGTCAGGAATAAGAAAGGAAATCTTTCTGCTTTACTGGAAGTGGGATCTAAAGTATCTTGCATTTTTTTGTCAAACCAATTAATGGGCTTTGCCTACAAAGAAAATGTCCTCTTGTATACCGTTTTATATACCTTATAATTAAGAATTTTTTTTACTTTTGAAAAGAAATACAAAGAATACATAAGGAAGAACATAAAACCCACACATCATCCCACCATCCAGAGTCATTGTCAACTTACCTTTCCCGTTTACTCTCTTTCAGTTCCATCTGTGAGTGTATATAATGACGTCACTGACGGCACTACGTAACTTGTGTGTGCTGATTATTGTTGCACATTGTATGAGTCAGCGTTTTCCCTTGTCATGGTATTCTCCAAATCATATTTTTTGAAGGCTACGTAATATTTCTTCTTATAAATATAGCATATTTTAATTCAAGTATTTTCCTGTCATCTGGTATCCAACTTGTTTTAATGTTTGGTCATTTTAAATCACTTTAAAATATGTATTTTCAAAAATCTGTCCTAACTTTGATATTATTTGTAGCAAAGCTGAGTGGTAGACACAGAGTCAAGATGGCAAGCAAAAATATGGCATAATGCGTGAGAAAAGTCAGCGGCGGCCTGAGTGCCAGCCTCAACCACACTTCTCTGCTGAGGACAGTGCTCTATGTGTGGGCTGACATGATTGCTACCAGGACCGTGCTTCCCTGGCGATGGAGGACTGAACCAAGAATTGCCGCCTGACCCAAAGGCAGCCAGGCAAACGTGGGGTGGCCGGTGGCCGGTGAGGCCGGCTGATGCAAGAGCTCCACCCAGTGCGGTCACTGTCCCTGAAACAGCAACTGGCCAGTCAAAGATAGCCTCTGTCACACAATTTGAATTTGAGACTTATTATATGGGGGGACTAAGCCAAAATGTTGGGCAGAAACGGACAGACACCCTGTGAGAAATCTGAGAACCGTGACCACATGGCGGCGGGAACTGTGGAGTAGAGAGCAGGCACAGGGGTCTAGCAGCACGAGCAGAGACAGCAGAGCTGAGCGAGGCTGAGTCATCTCGCTGGCGGAGCACTCGAGAAGGAGCACAGATGCCTGCTGCTGAAGCAATGTCAAGAAGAACAGGTGGCTGGAGGTGTACCATGTCCTGGATGACATTCCCGGCTCTGGCAGGCCTCGCCAGGCAGCGGCTCAAACTGCTTCCTGCTCTTCCCACTTCCTGGCAGAGCTTCCCAGCGAATCCCGCTAACCCCAGTCGCCAGGGCTCCGCTCTTCTCCTAGCAACCGGGAGGGAAGAGCCGCGTCGGCACCACGTGATAGTCATCTCTCTCGTGGCACGTGTCAGGTGGCACGAAGGTGATTTACTTTTCTATGATTCTCTCTGATTGACTCCTTGAAGTCAAGGGCTGTGTTTAATGTCTTTTAAAAAATATCCTTAGCAACTGAGATGGTTTAGTAACGCGTAGTAGGTGCTTACCAATTGTTTGATGCGGGAATGAGGAAGATGAGAGGTCATGTGGCCAAAATAGCCTTTGGAAAACATTTCTCTAGAGCAAATAAGTCTGTGATTTCTTGTTGTGTTCACTGTTAATAAGGGGTGTAAAACCTTTTACTATCAAGAATTTTATTTAAAACAATGGCTTGGTGGAAATTTCCTTTTAATTTTGTTGTAAATAAAACAAATTTAGTCTTTAGAAAAAAATATATTTATTCACCAAACATTTACAGAGTCCTGCCTCATGTCGAACGTGAGCTCTAGTATGCTACACAGACTGAGCTCTTTGTGTCCGTTATGAAGCACTATGGGATGCAAGCACGTCGTGAGACAGTCCAGCCCTGTGGTGCTGTCAGTCCAGGAAAGGACCTGTGCCATCCACACCAAGAACGACAAGGCCACGCAGCACAGCTGCAATCGCGCAAAGTGCTGAGGAACTTTGTTGTTGAAATAAATAAATTTTAAATACGATAGAGCAAACTGCACAGAAAAGCACTATCTGTTCAGGACGTATGAGCATCTTTTAAAACAGTGATTAGTAATTTCCTTTACATCATCAGTTTCATCTGGTGTGATCTCCACATTTCAGACTTTTCAAAAGTTTTTTGGAATGTAATGGGTAGTGAATTCCAGAATTTACTTTTTCCTGATAACATTTATCAACTGTCTCAAGGCAAGGTGGTGTTATGACTATTTCATATGAGGCAAGAAATCATCATTTTTTTCCAAAACAAGACTTAGCAAACAGTACTCGGACATTACAGAGTTGCACCAGTTGGCTGACGTTTTTCACCAAGCTGCATGAGTTCAGTCTGGCAAAGTAAACTTGCTGTATCACTGTGCTTATGTTGCCGATAGCATGTCTACAATTAAGTTGAAACTTAACTTTGTGACTCAAAGAGCGACACATTTATTTTATTTATTCAAGCTTTGAACAATGGTTACTGAACTGTGTGAGTTAAGAGGGACATGGTTGAATTTCTCATCATGGATTACAGATATATTTGAAAAACATCGTCCCAGTGAACATGAAAATTAAGAGGAGACTGTTCATGGTTCATGTAATTAAACTTTGAAATAAAATTTCCTATCACCCACATTTTCAGCCTACTTCCAAACTTTGACACAAACTTAATTGAAGAATATCCTGAGTGTTCCAGGCGTATTTTAGATAGGTGTGCTGTTTAAAACATGATTACTTTTTGTAACTGCTCACCTATAGGAGCTAGGATTTTCTCGATACTGTGCAAATAAAGTGCAGAAACAAATTGGATGTTAAAACTGATATAAACCTGCTATTATCATCCCTTATCCTACATTTAAAAATTTTGCGTTAATCAAAATGGAGTAGATTGTGTTGTTTTTAACTTGTCCATCCTTCTTCTGGGAACAGGACCTCGATTCTCCCCTGAGACACCATCCTGCCTCCACTCTAAGTCCACGGAGACTCTGGGTGTACCCAGGACCGCCATGACCGCTCAGTGCGCACCGCTGCCACGGCCACGTGACAGGGTCAGGGAGGCCGCGTGAGCCAGGCCAGGCCCCCCGTGGAAGCTCAGTTCTGGACCTGTGGTGGGCTCTGGCAGGAGGGAGAAGCTTGTGGAGGTGATTATAAACCCAGAGGTCGCGGGCACTGCCACAGAGAAGAAGCTCATCCTAAGAAGGAAGCAGCCACTAGAAAGGGACGCTGCGCTGAGCAACAGAGAACTTGGCGATCTTCTTTCAGGCCCCAATCAACTGATTCCTGAGTCCCAGAACCCCTTCTGGATTTATGAATAAGAAATCTTCTTTTCTCCCCATTTTTTTTTTTTTTACCTGAGTCAGTTTGAATTGGGTTTTGTGTCACTTGTACCTGAAAAAAAAATCTGGAGTAATGTGCAAATGGTTAGAATCATTCTCATTCGTTAACTTAAGAATAAGCAAATGTAATAATGTGGAGATTATAAAAGTAAGTTTGTACTAATAAAACATCACTCACTTCTTAGGTTTCATGTAAGAATTGCAAAGAGTTCTGTTGAAATATGAAAATAAAAATATATAAAAATAAATATATAAACAAAAATATAAAAAAAAATTAAAAAAATATAAAAACTTTAAAATCCCCTGGCCTACAAAATAAGGTCTGGTGCATTTGTAGCAAGTCATTCCAGACGGTTTGTTGTCTGTCCTGAACCCGCTTTCCAGCTTCAGGCCTTGCACTGCCCCATGCCAGAGTTCTCGTTTCCTCTCCAACTTTCTCTGCCCTTCAATTCTTCTGAGTCTTGCTTAGCATCTATCCTCCGCTCAGAATTCCACCCTTTTCTAGCTGTTGTTTTTTCACTCATGCTTTAAGTTCAATAGCACCTCCTCGCTAAAGCCTTCCAGAGTCTCCCCATGGAGAATTAACTGTTCTTCCTTCTGCTCAGCCATCCTCGCAGTCTAAACTGTGTCATCGCTAGGAGGACACAACTGCCTTGCATCTGCGCTGAAGTCTCCCGGGCCAGGCCTATGTCTCATCCATCTGTGCATCCCCCTGGTTAAATGCTGTCGGCCACATCGTAGATGCTCCGCACATATTTGTCCGGTGAAATTTCAGTGTGTGGCTTGAGGTTGCTTTTGCTCTTGTTTACTGTCCTGTGTGCTACAGGCAGGCCCTTCTCACAGGGTGTAAAGGAAGCTGTCTATACTTAGTAGTAGTTTTGTATGCCTTCACAGTCATTAAACACAATAAATGACCCATGGTCCTCCCATTGAAAGAGTCCCAGTCCAAGGGTGAACTTTTATTAGCTGTATTTATTGGCCCCAACATAAACTCTTTGGTTTTAATGGGGCCTTGAGCCAAATATAGAAATGCACAGATCAAAGAGCCTCCAAGGTCATTCAGTACCGTGGACGTTACACTTCTTCATCAGTTCAGATTACAGTTTAGTGGTTTAGCACTTTTTTCCTTGGTTGTCTCCATTTATGAGAAGAATGGGAGATGCCTATGCAGGGAGTTTACGAGCATTTCAAACGCATCCAGCCATCGGGAGGCTTGCTTTGTATCCAGCCACGCTGGGCGTGTCACCTTCCTGGGGCATCACTCACGCCTCGTGTCACCTTTGTTGGGCTGCTTAATTGACTTACGTGCTTTGGACCATCTGACCTGGTACTGGCTCCCCATATTTCCTGAATAACGAATGATAGATATTATATCTACAAGGATTAACCACTCCCAATTTCAGTTGGACTTGTTGGACGAGATTAACTGCTCTTAAACTGGGCTTCTGCTTTTCCTGATGGACTTTCTTGGAGACCAAGCACCCTGTCGCACTGCCTCCCTGCTGGGGCACTTCACTCTGCAGCACAGCTGCGCCAGCCTCACCTTGGGAAGACAGTAGAGCTCATTCTTCTAGCCGGTGACTACCTAGTTCCTACGGAGTGATGCTTTCCTTGTGAAGACAGTGTGCAGAGAAGAAGTGAGCATACAATGCTAGGGTTGTTGGGATGGCCTAGGGCCAGGACAGAGATGTCAAGTCTACACTCCCATCTTTGAGGCTGAATTATGTTGGATTGTTAGTGGGAGCAAGGAGGGCATTTACAAGAGAGGTGACAAGGTTCTACGCCCTTGGGCAGTCCTTCTTTGTTATACTCTGCAGGCAAATTACAGGTTTGAGGACACTATTTGGGACATGTGCTGACATGTTAAAAAGAGATGGCTACTCTGATTTCCAATGGTCAAGTCAATCTTCAACCATTTTATTTTCAAGTTTATCTTCTATGTTGATTTGGCTGTCTGTTGATAACTCTCTCTGGATTTATCCAATTGCTGCTTCTTCCCAGCAGTCAGGGACAAGGAAACACTGTAGCAGTTACAAAATCGAAGGAGGGTTGTTCCTAATGTGCTTGGTGTGGATGTGTTGTTTTTAGTGATTAAAACCTAAAGAATTCACAACATAAAAATTTCCTCCCATTCTCTTCAAATCTTTTTGTCTTGCTTTCCTGATAACATGGAATTACACATATTTTGGAATGTACAATAAAATAAATAAATAAGAATATATAATTATAAATGACTGCTCTCTGATTTCTGGAATCCATGCAGGGGCAGTCTGTAGTTCAAGAAAGGGCAAGAGCTTTGGATTCTGCTAGACCTGGGTTGACCTGGCTGGAATCCTGTCCCTGGCTCCTTTTAAAGTAGGA